>JBBPTU010001242.1:0-13633 GCA_038094295.1 Tylopilus aff. beelii
GTATTAGGCTTGTGAACCTCGAACACCTTGATTGCACGCCTAAGACAGGGATGAATAACGAGACATCGTAATTAACATAATTCACAAAACCTGAATAGTGCGAGATCCTTAAACCTGCTAACCATATCAGCATATGTCTTTCTTGCCAACATTTCCCATTCAGGAGAACATCGGAGGCGGCAATCAAAGCATATAAATTGTGATGGGAGGCGTTTGTCTTGGGTGCCATGATACCTAAGCGCTGTTCGGTCAAGGGTTCGGTCTAATTTGTGATCGGAACGCACCCCATGCACCTACGAAGGTTGGTAGATGGTTCAGGAATAGACTCTCATAGGGAACGACAAGGAAATTTCGAACCAAACATGTTGCCATTTGTTGCACCCGCCTTCACAGAGAATTGAGGAATCATCGACCTTGGTGAGATATTTCAGCTAGCCAGTTCAGCTTTGTGAGGGATATCGAATGACAGTTGTACCACAATCACAGTTAACACGACCGTCGTCGTCAGTTGCATCAGCGCCTCTAGCTGTACTTACAGCCCCCGTGGGGGAAGTAATATCACTTCGTTTTGCAACGATGGGGTTTTCCACGTCTAAGCTCATGTCAAGAGTAGCGAAACAGATGAATAGACGCCTAACGTACTCGAATGTGATCTCATCCGCTTCCTCTCGCTATCTAGTAGCTTTTCTTGGAGGACGAGGGTATCAACCTGCTGGGTCGAGACAAAGGAACATGAAGAATTGCGAATATCTGAAGAAGGTAGTGGGGGATCACGTTGCAAACTTGGCAAAGGGGATGGAGACTGCATGTCAATTTCTTGGGTTGCGGGGATCACCTGTGTTTCCTCCATATCCGAGGAAACCACCTGTCTGGATTTAACGTTGGAGATGGAAGGCTTGGCACAAACTTACGAGATTTCCAACATGGGTCGGCGTGGGGTCTCGATGACCCCCGTATTTGACCACATTGTCGGTCTCCCCCTGATCATGCACCGAAATGGATACGATCTGCCCTTCATCTCCTCGGACACCGATAGGGACCATAGCATTGCTGGCACTGCACCTGGCTAAAACAATACCTTCGTCAGATATCTCTTCACCTACGGCATCCTCATCCGCGTCCGCATCCCATACAACGTTTCTGTTCGAAGCATCTTTCCTCTGGAGTTCTGCGTCTTCGGCCCGAAGCCGAGCTTCTTCGACTGGTGTTAGCTTCAGGGGACAACGGGTAGTAAGACCCGCAAACGTGGCATTATTATCCTCGGTAGAGGATGGGAGGAAGGACGAAACAGACACGACTTTCATGCTTACACTTATAATGCTGTCAGAGCACACCAAGATCCGCGCCGAGGTGGGGACATACCCGTGCCAACCAGTTTCCAGATTACCAATACTTGTGCTTTCCGGTACTTCGGCGGCTCGATGGGTTGTGAAGAACCACCTATTGGAGTCGGCATCGCCAGCTTGGAAGTACGGCGGTTGATAGTCCTCGGGGGTGTTGTCGTTGAAAAAGAGTTTGAAGTTTCCGTACCGGCATTCTAAAACCATCACGCTGAGATTACAGGATGTGCTTGGGAAACTCACTTGGTAACGTATCCATTTGTGAAATAGTGGTAACCAACGTCTTGATCATCAGCTACAAGACCGTAGAATGAGTGTGTGTTCGAAGGAAGAGTTCTATGAGAAGCATACTTTGAGAGCACGTTTTACGTCACCCAGAGTAGGCAAGTTTCCTCGCTTGAACGCGTCGATGACAGGATCTCCCCCCATTCGATGCAGTGACATTTTTGAGAGCTGATCTCCCAAAGACATGATGGGGACAACAATGTCAGTGCCCGCCACTTTGTAGTACTTCATCCTTGTCAGCCTGGAATAAAAAAACATATCAATTTGGCACACCTGAAAATTGAATGTGTAAGCCTCTACAACACTACGAGACATCGGTAAGTGGCATAACAGCAGTAAAGCCTGAACTACTACTTATTTGGGTCCTTGCTATCCTATTGGGCAACTTCAGACGATGGCGCATCAGAGAACATGAACAACTGACCAGATATATGGCGAAAATAAAGCGGCGGAGGTACTGCTTCTCGATAGCCTCGAAAATACCCTTTTCCTGGACAGACCATATAGTTATATCTCTGAATACGCGTTATGCGTGGTCTATATGCGTACCAAATAGTCCAGAATCCTGTCACCTTCGTTGGTAAAACCCCGTTTTAGACTCATAATGGTTACACCGCTGACGGTTGGCCTGATCTGATTATCAAACGATGCAGTCGAAGAGGTCGAGGGGAGCTGGGCAGACAGATGATCTGCAAAATGACCGTAAACGGCTGATTTCCTGTCGATTACGACGCCTACATTCGGAGAAATTATCATAAGGCAGGAGGCCCCTGGAGAACCCTTAATTGGTTGAATCAAAGGGACAGTTGTCAAATACCTCAAGTAAGCAATGCATCCAATCCCAGCCTTCAGAAGAGTCTCGACGCACTGCAGGCTAGTGTTACTACTGAGTGTCTAAAAGACGTCAGCCACATTCAGAACGGGCGACATCGTAAAATTCACCTGAGCTTCACTGCCGGCTACTGTAGCTTGCGCCTGCATTGTAAGGATGAGATCTTTAATGAACCTAACGATCCAGAGTGATGGTTGTGATGCAACTAGGAGGACTCCCCGCGCGACTAGTTTGAGACGCGCTCGCGTTTTTAAGCACTGATCACGTGGACGAATTCACCAGCGGTCATACTCGGTCTGACGGAAGAGAATTACATTGACCATTTGCTTTCTTGAAACAAGACCACGGAGAGAGGCACCCCCTTGAAGGAGCCTTGACGAACTTAGCTGCACAAACCCTCGATAGCGTCACAGAATATTTCATTGCCACGTCCCTACCAACGCAGCTATCCGAGTCTCAAAGCCATCACTACGGATAGGCATTTCTGGCGTATAGAACGGATTCTTCATGACTGCGTCTGCATAAGCCTCGTAAACCTTCTGCAAAATAGACTCGGCGGTGGTCTCCGAAACGGACGTCAGCAGTACGAATTTGGTGCCTGACTGCAGGCTTAATCACACACTTCGAGCGATGAGCAGGCATACGAACCTGTAGCCGTCAAAAAAATTGTCATTTTGAAAGATTCGCCTTCGATAACGTGAGCCCCAGAACTGAAGTTTATGGGGGAAAGCCGGCTAGTAATAGCGTGAATGCCGTGCAGAGTTCCAGCGAGTACGAGGTATTCATTAGAAGTCAGCTGCGCAAGGCCGTCTAGGAAAATATTTTCAAGCATTATTCGATCAGCCCATAAATAAGATGATGATCAAAGACGAACCTGCAAAGTTGCGCTGGTAGACAAGACCACCCGCCTTGTTGATAACCTAGTGTTCTTTCAGATCCTACACTTGTTCCAGACATTGGTCTTACCCAAAGCCCAAAGATAGCCATTGATACTCAGGGCCAACAAGGAAGCATCGATGAGGTAGTGTGGCAGAGTTAATTGTTGATGTAGACAACGTCCGATCGGTTCACACGACACTTCGTAGGATTAGACCTCTTGTTTGGGCATGAGATTTCGCACCATTAGATTCAGCGTTTTCACCCTCCTATCATGGATTGCGCAGTCGAGCCAGGTTTCAAGACTTGGCCAAAGGGACTTGACGCAGCTGTCTACCGAACAGATAGTGACTTTGGCGAAATCAGTCGACCCAGTCAAGAACATTGACACACGAAATCCGGACTCCCACCTGTCGAAGCTCCTAATCCCACGTCCTGGTGCGTCGTACGTCTTTGATCTTCAACGAGTATATTCTTAATGCAAAGACTGGTAGTTGGAAGTGAAAATAACACCTTGGCTCGCCAGCATATTACTTCTGCACTGAAAGCTTTAAATTGGCATGTTGAAGAAGATAGCTTCACAGACTATACGCCATACGGACTGCGTCCTTTCACAAATATCATTGCCACGAAGGACCCAGCAGCTTTGCGGAGAATCATTGTTTCTGCTCACTACGATAGCAAGTTCTTTCCTTCATACCCGGAAAATCAGGTTCTCCTCACTGAGCTAGTAACCCGCTTATGTCTCTGACAACTACTAGTTCGTAGGCGCCACGGATTCGGCGGCTTCGTGTGCAATGATGCTTGACCTCGCCGAGGCTTTAAACTCGTTGCTAGACGACCGGGAACAACGGTTCCTAGACGGGAGAGAGGATGACGAAGACCTTGCCGACACTACACTGCAGCTGGTATTCTTTGATGGTGAGGAAGCGTTCAAGGAATGGACAGACACAGATTCGGTTTATGGTGCAAGGTGAGCCAGTTTCACGATGCTCGCACTGCTTCGCATTACTCAAGTTCTATCGAATGTAGGCATTTGTCCGAGAAATGGGCAACGACATATGTAGCCCCTCACATGAAACGGCGACTGATTGGCCACTCAATGACGGAACTGGGTGGCATTGAACATCTTATTCTGTTAGACCTCCTGGGGGCCCCAAATCCATCGATCCGTTCATATTTTACAGACACTGCATGGCTATTTGATTCATTGGCTTCCACCGAGCGACGTCTGCACGAGTCTGGGACACTTGTAGGCACGGAAGGTGCTGCAGGTTTTCGAAGCTTTTTCCTCCCTCGTCGCGATAACGAGTTCAATTATGGGTACATAGCCGATGATCACGTACCATTCCTCCGAAAAGGTGTGAATATCCTTCACTTGATTCCGTACCCATTCCCCGCTGTCTGGCATACTTTGCGGGTAGGTTTTGGATTGTATGAAAGTAATGAACACTGCATATTGGATTTGCAGGATAACGCAAACGCTCTTGATATATCAACTATGACGCGTTGGAACCTCATCCTGAGGATATTTATAGCTGAATATTTGAACCTGCAACCGAAACATAATCCAACACATTCGAGGCACGAGCGAGTAAAACGCTCTGAATTCGAACTTGTGGGTGTCCAGTCACATAAAAATGTTTGAGAGTTTAACTCGTGTCCGCTTAGTAGATTCACTCGTAGTCGTGCAGCACTTGAATATTCGGCTAAACACCCAAACTCATTCATGCGTCCAGTATCCGAGAGGTGGTATTAGAAATCCGCGAAGCCTCAATGTCCACGGGGCAATTGAATGTCGAAAGCTATTTGGAAGGGACATGGCAAAGTAACGTACTTTTCTCTTTGGGGCATCATGTAGCAATGATTAGAGCCTTGTAATGCTGCATCAACTCGGAAGCATCCGTAGCAAGCTATCACAATTAATATTATCAGTGACAAACTAAGATGGTCAAACAAACCTGCTGTTTCTCTCGACCCTCATCCAGACGGCGTTTTGCTACATTCATTATGTCCTTACGCGACTGTTGCATCTGGGCTGATTGAATCTCGACTGGTTGGCGGGAGGAACATATAGATAATTGTTCATATGCTTGAACGGGGACTCACTAGACTGCTCTCCCGCATGGATTGCTTGCTTGCGCCAAGGAGCCAATTCGTTCAGAAGAGAGGAATACGTTGAAAGTAAGTCATCGAACTTTTCCTACGCATCCTGTCAGAAACGATAAGGCAATGACACTGATAACGACCTTATTCGTGTCCAAGTGCTTCTGCATAGTCTGAAATCCAGCATGCTTGTGAAGTTGTGACTCCCCGAGCTGGCCCAGTAAGCCATGTATTCCATCACTTCGATTTTTCATACCTTCCCCTCACATAGCATATAAACGACTTACGCGTACGCATTCGTTTCCCTTGCAGTCCTCCCTATGTCTGCTCGCATCGTAGCGAACGCGGAGGAGATCCGAGCTTCAAACACTTGCTCCGACTTCGCCCTTAAGTTGTCTTCCGGAGTTTAAGTAATCCCAGAATTACTTGGTTTGACAAAGGGTGTACCTTTTTCTACGCTGTATGTATACCGTCGTGGGGTCAGAAGTATTGTTAAGGAGAAGACCCGGGATATCTACCGGTGCGAAGTCAGGTTATGATTTCCTATCAAGTTTCGGTCATTCAGCGATCAAGAACCTGACGGTCAGCCCAAGCTTACTTCTATGGTCTGTGTGCCACGGGACGAGGCAGCATTCAGTTCACATTCGAATTATGATCAAACGAATGGATCGTTACCGTAGGCCACAGAAGTAGAGTGCATGGTGTTGTGGTATGTAGTCACGGTACTCCGCAGTCAGACTCTGCCGCGTGCTACAGGCAAGGGTGGCAAACTCCCGAGTCTCTCCAAGCAGTCCAACACCAAGCCAAGCCCAAGCAGACCGAAACTCTCCGCCCCAAAGTTTTCTCCAGAGCACAAGCTGGCCTTCTCAACGCCAAACAACCACACGTCCCATGCAACAGCCAACTTCTCTTTTAGCTCGCTCTCTGGAAGTCCCTCTACTAGCCTTCCAACCAGCTGATTCTTGGTTTCCTGGACAAGGAATCCCACGTTTTCCCTCATCGCATGCAACCTACTACTTCGGTATCGCTTCTGGGTACATTTACCCAAGATAGTTCCAATCACGAGTTCTTCCTCACGTAGCCGAGAACCAGCTACTTGGGATAAGGAGTAGGTACTTGCCATGTACGACAGCTCTTCACGGTATGTCATAAACGAGGAATCCATCCATGTCATCCGCGTTTGAACAGTCTGGCTTGGGAGGTGACGACGGATAAGGGGCCAAAGAACCTTTGAGATTGGCTGGAGTTCAACTTTTCCTTGATGCTGAGGGAGGGTGCTTGACATATCTTCCAAAACAATATTGCGGAAGAGGTGACCGAGAGCACGGTCCGACACGTAGTAGTCTGAAGATCGAGGGGTGTCTTCTTCCGCCATGTCCCAGTCAGGTTTGAATTTTATGAGCGCCCTTGGCATGTCCTTAATGTCAACCTTGTTGCCGTTCTTCGGGTAATCTACGGCCCAGCTATGCATTTCTGCCAACCTGAGGCAATTGGGATCAAGAGTCCCGAGCTATAGCTCATTCGAGTCAGTTCAACGAAAGGTGTGTGACGACGCATACTTTGGATTGATCTGCTCATTGCGATGAAGTAAGAACTTTCTCTTCATGTCTCAAGAAGGGCCGACGCACCTGCAATCGTGATGTGCTTCTTTGAGACTAGTCCCTACGATTTATGTTCACGAACATTCATATTATTTAAAAGAAAAATAATATCTCGCACCACCACATCTGAATTGATATACTCGACAATGAAGTCGCAGACGTCGTCGATCGTGCTGGGTCTGTCCAGTTTGAAAGGTTCTACCGCTGCGTATGAGGCAGGGTCATGATGTTCTGGTACCAGAAGGTCTCCGTATTGGATAACCTCATACATATCCCTAAATCATGGATTATGTTGTAGTCTCTACGGAGAGTGGAGTCTCGTACCCGTCTAGATCGCCCCCTCCTAAACCATTTGGCAGTGACCAATTTCCTGCAATGATGTTTTTGACGAGGTGTGGGGTGTCAGTCAGGGTCACACTTACCGGTGGTCGGGAACACGACGACATTCCGAAGATGACCAAACAAACATTCTTGGTCTTCCGGAGGAGGCCCGATCGCATACACCCGTTGCACTATGTATTTGTCAGCTATCTGGATGATGCAGTGCAAGGAATGTCCTACCGTCCCCAGGGTGAATGACAGGGCTACGGGATATAAGACACATCCCTTGTAGATAACGAGGCCCCTCGTCTTCGGGGTATTGTACGCACGCTTCAAAACTAATGAGTTCGTTGCTTTCATTGTCTAGCTGAATACATACCGAATATTTTCCCTTGGGGTAGGCAATACAGATTCTTCAGACCTTTACTTGTGTACGCCGGGCCCTCATCTGCTACCCCAACAAGCATGTAGCTATTCGGAATCGGAATGCGTGCATCATGCTTCACTTCGCGGAGTACATGATTGATCGCGCATGAACGAAGTCGCGCGAAAAATGGCGTATCTAATGACTGTTGCAAATGATTTGGTTTTAGCTCTAAGCCCAATGTATTGAGTCTCCTGAGGATTCCGGCAAGCCTATAGTTGTAACACAGCTGATGTGATTCGAGCAATTTCGCGTAGAGGAGAGCAGAGTCATGGGCCATGCGTGTATGGGCCACAGTATCCTCCTGGAGCTTCATGAAAACTTCCTTTGGTGCTCCACGGTCTTCGAGTACCATCACCAGTGGCCTATCGATGGACAAAGATAATGAGGAATTCCCATCATAATAGATGGAAATAACGAGACAAACCTATTTAAGTGAGGTAGGTTAGGTTTGCCGACAGCTTTGGAAATCTCTATCGTCCCGTATTCCTCGCCAGGCACATCGAATTTATTCATCGAGGGACGGATACACATGTGGATTCCCTCTAATTTTGGGTCAACGGAAACGACGCCTTTGCATCCCAAGAAACGAATCTGGTACTGTGCAAGTGCGAGGTGAGAGAATTGGAAGCACCAGGTATGAGACTTACGGCGGAAGGTAGGACAGAATTAACCAGAAGGGATGGATTGTGCTCACATAAGGCCTTATAGATCAGCTCGGCCAGCCCGGGGGAGACAGTACCAACGCCATCAGTGAAGTTAATACCATTTTCTTCAATATCGGGTATCTTAGACCACTGATGTCTCCCGATGCGAACGGAAGGATCTGTCCCTGAAAAGGCTTGCTAGCAAAACGGTTAGTGGTTAGGAATTGTACAGAGATCATAGGTTTAGCCCACCGCCATTCTAGCCCCGTACTTGGATGGGCTCTTGATGACCCCACTGAAGTCTCCAAGGGAGTCACGGATTTTCTGAGCAACTACCATCCCCTTTTCGGGGCGATGAAACGCGCTAACGTACCAAACAGCATGTTCCCTGAGTGCCGATGATGAATACCCCAGGAACTCGAAATGCCTTCCGGCAAGATCGAATCCTTCTTTCAGCAGTGTTCCCACACGCTCCTGAAGGTAAGATGCACCATCGACATCTCGATCCCACCTGTATTGAAGGCGGTCTTCGTCGCGAAAATCAACACGAAGGAAATGATCCTCATAACCTTCGTATTCACGTATAACTCTATTGGATTGCGACACAGTTGGACCTTCCAAGAGTAGCCGTGTCGGCGTGAACGTGACATGGTGGCAGAAGAAGCGACCCCTTGGAGGAGATGTCCGTGGGCGCTTGGGTCCTTTCTCTAAGAAGTTCTCGAAACATTCGAACACCCGCTGCCCCAGGGGACGATTGGCAGCAATTTCCACAAAGCGCCGCATAGTGTCACCTGCTGTATCACCGAAGCGACGGATCAATTCTTCGATCCGTGGTCGAAGCTCCATTAGTTCCATGGTATTTGCAACACCGTTATGCAGAAGCGCCTCGACCTGAAATGCAACCCGCCAATTCGAAGTTAGGAGTGGGGACCGTAGCCAGATTGCAACTTCATTGATTTTCCTCCGACAAAAAAACTTTTGACCACCATTAGCATCTATGGCGATGCCCTGTTTCGGAGGGCGCAGCGAGGAAGTGCGACAGTAATGATCGAACTGCTTTAGGACATCTCCGAAGTCGTCGTTACCAGTGTCATACAAGACGACACGTAGTTGGTGCGCGTAGGGAGCAACAATTGCGTGGCCGGCATTCAGGGATCCCACGCGTTGACGATATTTCTCTCCCTTGGCATCTGAATGAGGGCGAAATATCTCCTCTTTTTGAAACACAGGAGGTGTGAATAAATCAAAACAGATGTCTATCCGAGAAATGTAAGGAATAGTCGATGTACGATACTTGGATCACCCACAAGGGTTGCCGAAGTCATGGCCCATTGCCATCTTGTTGATACTTGCAAATCGAACTATGACGTTGTAGAATGTTTGCTCCTGTGCTTGATCCCCAATCTGGCATAGTGAGAGCATTAATCGTTGTTCAACAATGTAGCTAGTTCAAGTTTACCTGAACTCGAAGACATTTATGTTCGTATTCAAAGAAAAGCCACCCTATACTCCGTTTGCGAAGGTCTTCGTCCCATTCAATTGAGAATGAGCGAGGGTCTCGCGGACGTGCACCACTCGGATGATAGAAGGTACCTAGTAGAAGTGGAGATATGCTGATGATCACTATCTGCTCTACTGCATCGATGGGTCAACTAATACATACCAATTTGAATGTGCGCGACAAGAAATGGGTCGCGGAGAGTATTGATCCTTCGCCATCGATCTCTCGCAATATCTGGATCAACAAAAGGAGCTTTTTCGAGCTCAAGGAGCAACCTGGTCGGGACCGTGTTTGCGCTGAGAAAGAATTTGAGTCTTTTGTCCTTCACCACTACACTAATATGACCCTTCTCATTGAGGCGCTTAAATCTTTTCCCTAGCTGTTTCGTCAAAGTGAAGGTTCCGGTCCCATCATTTTGTACTCCTCCAGCCTGGCTCATGTTAAGTTGAACCTTGAAGTTAGGCAGGCGCTCCTCTGGATTGGTGACGAATAAACCTGGACAGACATGGAGAACCTGAGCCCCAATCTCTTTGGTTACCTCCCATTCATCGGCTTTGAAGGCGATGTTCTTGATATTGAACTCCATGGCTAGGTACCAGCCTGTGGAAATAGGACCAGTGATGAAGGTTTAGATAACTGCTTGTGGATGTGCACTATGACTGGCACTACTCGGGGAGTGCCATGACTTGGACTCCGTCTCCGAGGTGTCTTTCCTGTTCGGGGAGACGCGGATCCTTCAAGTTCCCAAATCACACATACTTTCGACAAACAAGAGAGATACTGATATGTCAATGCAGAACAGTTAAAGCCGTACGTTGAACTAGATAGAACAACGTTCTTTGGGTGCTATAATAGTTGGTGCTATGGCAGCAACACAAATTCCCCATCAATGTCAGAATATGTGGTGGACGGTAGGATGGCGGCGTAGCATCACTTGTAGGGAATACCTGCAAAAAGAATGAGTAAGGGTCGAAGCTCAAGCAAAATATCTATAGGCAGACCATTTTGAAGCTACATAGTTGTCAACGAAGGAAGATTGCACAAACCAAATCGGCTCACCCTTTGAAATTCATCATACGCGGTACTCCTGATATTCTCATGTGCGTTCCGTATGATCCCCATCATCCAGTCTGCGGCCTGGCGCTCGTTCAATCCAAGTACAAATCGATCTTTCAGCCGCTTAATAGTTGCTTCGCCCTTGAAAGAAGGTAGACCAGTCCCAAGCATGAGTTGTGCTGTGCTGACTAGCTGATCTGCGTGGGGTCGTAATGCAAGGAAGGCCTTAACGGTCAGTTGCTGGAAGAGTTCATATCCTTGGGAATGTCGGCCACCCATCAGGATAACCATCTCATGGTTGAGTTTGAACGAGCTTGGCTCAAATTTGACACCCTACGGAATGAGAATGAGCCAAAAATAATTCACTGTATGCGAAAGTACTTACTCCAGGTCGTAAACATCAAGGATGAGGACATGTCAGTATTCGTCGTCAAATAGAAGAGGACAGGCTTATCTATGTCGAACAGGAAACCAAAGTCTTGATGCAACTAGATCAACTCACATGCACCGCGATCTCGGGGATAAGACTCACCGATATGTACAATATGTCCTTCGGAATCGATCATAATATTACCATTGTGTCTGTCCTTGATCTGCAAAATATAGCATGCCACAGAGTACGCCGCCATGGATTGGATGAAGTTAAGGCGAGCTCTCTGAAAGGCCACAGTCTCCTCTCCTCCATGTTTGGAAACGAAGAAATCGAGCAGGTCGTTGACTTTAGCGCGACCCATTTCATCCCGGGAAGTAGCATTCGGTACCACGTCGATTACACCGCACTTAACGAGGCTTGGGTCAACGCATAAAACAACTAAAGTAATGGAAGCCTCACCCCAGGAGCGGTAGCTGTGACTCTGTATGGGTAGAGGTATAATGTCAGGCCAACGCCAGTAAAGATATTCTTGAACATTGCGATAATCTGAAGTGCAAGAACATCCTGACGGCAGTCATCGCCTACTTTGAAAATGGCTTGCTGCCAAACGTCAAACTCTTCACGTTTCTCAGTACCAGAGGCGGCCAGTAAGGCCTCCGGGTTCGTCTCTATTACGATGCGTTCCTTCCTCACTTTGAATGTGGCCATAAAGGGAGCCTGGCATGATTGTAAATATCGTTCACCACCTCTCCCAGAAAGTGAGACAAACCTTTGCGTGGCTTTGCAACGGTCGGCCAGATAACTTGTCAATGTCTACAACCTTCCCATCTGGGTTACTGGGAAGGTATACACCAACATCAACACTAAGTTTGGCCATCTCTTCGTCGATTTTTGCCTGGAAGAGGTTACAAGATATCAAGCAAGAAATGGAATAAAATTTACCTTCTTTTCGGGCTTAGGCCTCTTTATGTAAGGTCTCAGCTTTCCCGATATCGACGTAACTTCATGGAAGAATTTGAATTCTCGGTCGTAAAATGACCTAGCTTCCCCCGATAGTGATTCGACGACTAGGTTGGTCATTTTGTCGAGGACTGGTTTCATCGGATCCTCCTAGACAAGGAAAAGTTGTCCCTTTATGCATTACTCGTTACTGCACTTAATAGACGTACTATTTCTGCTGCGTCATCCTTATAGCAGTTTGCCCTCATATTCCAAATAATTTGATGACAGAATAGCTGCGATATCATTGCGGTTTCAAATATGAATCTGGCAATATATCCTATTGACATGTTCATTTCCATGCCTATCGTAGCATAAAATATACTTACCAAGGTCATCAAAACGTAGTGCCTGGACAACCTGCGGTACAAAGAAAAACGTCAAATCCACCGGGTGTTCTTTTAGAACACGGTGGGCATATTGGAGCAAGTATGGATCGTTATTGTGTTTCTTCTCGAAAAATGTGACAGCGATTACAGGCGGGATGGGGGCCCAAAGCAAGATGTACTAACAAGCTTGATCAGTCTAGTACCGGCGCAAGCACAAGAGAAATCATACCTTTATGTCTCTTTTCTGATTTAAGCGGATGGTATCATCGATTATGTAGCGTAGACCTTCTGCGACATGCATAACAACGGTAGGGTTCGCGCGAACAAGCCTCTGGACCTCGGCGTGGGCCGCAGGGCTCTTGAAGCGTTCCACCATATGGATAGCTATAGCTGGATCTATCTCCCACACGCTGCGTACTATCGCGGGCCAATTACTCTGTTGAGCCATAAATTTAGAAGTTCGAATATGACTAGACTAAGTCTCACCTCTGATATCGTCCGTTCTACTGTCCCGGGGTGATCGTGGCCTCTATTTGCGTCGTTAGTAGGATTGGCCCATACAGTGAGTCGATATATCTCATTTTCCACGAGTAATCGAAGTGAATGATTGATAGTTTTCAGGCGGGCTGCGTAGACTGTTGACATTAGTATGACTCAGAAAAAGATAAATCTATATTTTTACGCGAGTTCTTTGTGGTCGACTGTGTTGGGGGTAAACTGGATACCGAAAGAAGAGCTCTGATCGAATCAGCCTGAAGGTGCCCGGTGAATTCCGAGAGAATTTTGATATCTGCAATAACCTGAACACGGTTCGCCCCAAATGACCATCTCGAGGAACCTCTTGAGCGATCTAAAGAAGAAGGTATGAAGCCACCTACTGGGGTCGAACAGCGAACCATGTGTATGCTGTACGATAGAGGTTTTCGCGCATCGTGCACTCAGA
>JBBPTU010001243.1:0-13625 GCA_038094295.1 Tylopilus aff. beelii
GTTCTCTATCATAGATGTCATAGTTTTGTTCTGCAGAGGAGAATAACTAGGAGAGATAAGAGCAAGGATACCATTCTTCATTGGGTCGGTTTGGAGAAGGATGCCTGTTACGTTACTCTTTTTCTTCCTCCTCACTTTCTTCTCATTACTCATCGCTAAGCCAATAAGGACTTATCTCTCATCTTCACTGACTTACTTCAGACTTCTCGCTTGGTCAGTGTTTCCTTTCCATCATGACTCATCTTGACTCGCCATGACTCCTTTCTGTCTTTGTAATCATTCTATGACCTTCTTCCGCTTAAGTAATCATTCTACTCTCTACATATATAAACCCATGTCGACGACCGCTGTACTTTAGCTTAGACCTCCTTGAGCAATACCTATACCTCTTGGAGAACCCCTCAGTCCTCTCTCGCTTCTAAGCAGCCTTAGTCCCTCCGCTTGTACTTAGGCTTAACAAGCCTATCTTGACCTACAAGTCGTTGACCTACTTCGAGTGGACACTTTACCTAGAACCCTTGATCGGCCATACAACTGTCACAGGCCTTCACCCAGAACCCTTGACCCTACAACCTCTCAAGGCTACTCTAGTCCCTATCCGGGCCTAGTATAACAATGCCACCAGAGACATATTTAGAGGCATCAGTGGTAATGGTGAAGGGGGTGGAGGGATCAAGGAGATAGATGACAGGTTGGATGAGGAAAAGTTTCTTTAAAGTTTTGAATGCTTCCTGGCACTTGGCAGTCCATTTCCAGATGAGATTCTTTCTGGTAAGGTCAATAAGAGGGTGAGCAACATTGGAGTAGTCCAGGATAAACCAGTAATAGAAATTTGTGAAAATCTAGGAAGGAATGAACATCTTTGACCTTGGTTGTGGTAGACCAGGAGGTGATTCCATCAGGCCTGACAGGATTCATGGCTAACTGTCTGGGCTTTTTTATCATTCTGAAATATTTAACTTTTTTAGCAGCAAAATTATATTTCTTGAGTTTCACATGGAGATCAAGTTCCTTCATGCATTGGAGAACTTATTTGGTGCAGGTGATGTGGATTTCATCATCAAAATGAGGAGATTGTCCATATAGATGACTAGCCATCCCTCAGCAATCATATCATGCAAGGAGTCATTCATGAACCTTTAGAAGGTAGCAGTGGAGCTTGAAAGACTGAAGAACATGATCATGGATTCAAAAGTCCTTTGTGAGTGACAAAGACACCTTTCCATTGGTGTCCATCCTTGATTTAGACATTGGAATATCCCCAATGACATTGAACTTGGTGAATAGCTTAGCACCTCCTAGCTTGTCAAGGAGGTCCAAAATCAGGGGAAGAAAATGAGCATCTCAAATAGTATATTCATTGAGATATTAGTAATTCTGGTAATAGTAGAGACAACCATTTTTTTTCTTTATGAAAAAGACGGAAAAAGCTTGAGAGGACATGGAAGGGCAGATCTTGCCAGAGTCTAAGTTTTCCTGGAGGAATTCTTCAGTGGTCATCCATTCTTTAGGTAATAGGGGGTAGAGTTCGCCAATTTTTGGAGTGAAGGATTCCTTGAGTATTGGTCATCTGTTTCCTTGTCTAGGTAGATAAAGAGTGCAGTGTCATCCTAGGAATTGACTTGCATGTGGTGAGGTATGGAAGGTGGGGGTTAAAAAAACCTAGATTTGGAATCTTGGCATCATTGGTCTGCCAGGTATGTTAGATAAAATTTCCAAGATTTGTTAGATAACTTGAGGATAGAGACTGTTTGATTCTTCCAGTTGATAGTTGAGTTGACTTGTTGGAGGATGCCAAGGATTGCATTGTGAGCCCCATAGAACATTATGCAGAAGGGAATAATATGGGTAATTCCTTCAATGTTGAGGACAAGGTTAGAGGTAAATTTGATCTTGTCTCCCTTGGTGGTAGAGTCTACATTCCTAATAGGAATGGGAATTTCAAGGCATTCAATGGGAAGGTTATGTTTTTCTCCAGTCAATACAATTGAATTCTCTCTCTAATCTATAAACAAGCCTTAATCCTGGAACATACTGTAAGTACCCTATCCCAGATCTCTGTGCTGGTCTGGCATTCCTGTTCTTGCTGAATACCAAGCTGTATTCCTTTTCTAATAATCTGCTCAACTTCCTGATTGATGAATGCTCTACCAAGAAGGTCAAAGATATTAGATGTAGATGGATTGAAGGAAATGAAGTCAGAGCTACTGGTGGTAAAGTTCCAAACTGGGTGCCAATCTACTGGCTCCTGAAGCAGAGTAGGGGATCTGATAGGGGTACAAGGATAGTACACTGAAGGTTCCCTAGAGTAGGGTCAAGAGAAATCTAGATCTGATCTGAGATTTGCAGTTTCAAGTGCTGCAATGCTATCTGTGACTATACCTGGAGTAGGAGTAGGTTCTATAATTGTACTAGCAATGGTAGGTATGTCCACCTCTTCCTTCTTCAATGACCAAATGTCAAAGGAGGGTATCAGGGGTTTTTCTGTCTTGATTTGAGAAAGAGAATAGCTCAACTGTGCAGCAGGATGGCTAGGATAGTAGTAGGAAGAGTGATGAGATACTGGGAACTATATCAGTGTCTGGAGTGGAACTGGAGGAGAAGCTAGAGCACTTCTGGTGCCTATGTGACTCACTTATGTTCTAGAAACTATAAAAACAAGTTTAGGCCTCAGAATAGCTAATTCTAAGGAGTAAAAGCAATAAGAAGTCTTGTCCTAATGAAATAACCAGCCCACCTAAGGACCAATTGCACTAAGAGGGCAGTGGGGTGCCTACTAGTATGAGTCTTAGAGTACCAGGAAGACTTGGAAAACTCCAGAGGATAAGACTGGGCTGTCCTGGAGCTGGGTGGGTCCCTTTTATACTATTCTACTGTTTATATTAATATATGGTAGATCTAGAGATATGCTATGCTAGGGCTAAGGGTTAGAAAGGAGAGTCTGGATGGAAATTGTAACACCTGTGCTTAGGGTATAGGGTTGGATGTACTGGATTGCCATGTATTGGTCCAGAGCAAGGACATGAGGCAATATGAGGCAACATGAGGCAAGGATGTGGTTAAATAGCCTTGCTGCATGTGTAGGGTAATAGGGTCAAGGGGAATGGTCTAGGCCTAGGGCTAGGCCATGTTATTGAAAGAGGGGAGTGACTAGAAGTGACTCATAGTGAGTTATAACTGATAAAGTGTGACTCAACTAGAGTAAGGTATGACTAACACTAGCCAGAATGTAACTGATATTAGGTCAGTGTATGACAGTCATAGGGAAAAATATACATTCATCACAGATTAGCATTCCATTTATAAGTCAAGTCAGTCAAAGAGCAAAGTATAACCTTGTCTTTCAAGACAGAAATAACCATTCCTACAAATCCATGATTGGGACTAGTGGTAATATATAATAGATAATCTCTAAAGGCAAATATATGATGTTATTCAAGGATTGAGCAGAGAATATACAATCATTTAGCAAAAGGTGAACAAAATATTTGTCAAGATCAACAGTGATTACCATCACTTTCTGATTGCAAAGCCTCTAGGAGAAAGACTGGACAATATCTCTCTCAATTCAGAACTGTGAAGAAAAAGGCCTTTATAAAAAGTGATCAATTCTTGCTTGTATATGAACAAGGAATTCTTCTGGATGAGAAATTATTATCCATTTAAAATCATTGGCTATCAAGAAGAGACAAAGAAGGCCAGCAAAGTAGAAGAAATTATTGTATTAGAATGCCATGATATTTCTAGAGTTGTTAATAGGAGTGAAGTTGGAGTGAGAACAAAAAGGTAAGAGTTGTGGCAATGCAGAGTAGGTGATGATTGGCCAGTTTGAGATGATTTCACTTCTTGAGTGGCAGGAGTAAGGGATACTTAGATTGCATAGATCTAACTAGAGTGCATGAGACTTTTATATGTAACTGGGAGGCGATAGAAAACTACTACTACTTCATCACCTTTCCCACATCCTTGTCTTCTGGAGATGTGAACTAGGAATATCTCCCCTTTGATGATACTGAGTAGTCCCATGCCCACAAGAGCTTTGATTGCCCTATCTATGATACTGGTCAACTCATTGTATCTTCAATAGATATCTTCCCATCCCATAACAGCTAACTTCACTAGTACACCATCAATAACAGCAATGTGCACACTGATCCTACCAATGCTGCAGCAACAAAATATTTGATGAACTCATGCATCAACTGATCACTAGAACTGGGTATTTAGATTTATCAATCTAGAATGATGATATGATATGATGCTGCTAGCTGTACTCCTACCAGAGGACTTTCAGCTGGATTCAATTATATATCAACCTTCTTATCAGATGATCAAACACCAGTCAGTTCATATTTTTCCCATCCACTATCAAATAACTTGTCAACCTCTTCAGCTCCATATGAAAGTCTATTATTGCTACTGCCTGCATCCTTTTGTTTCAGCTTACCACTCAGCACCCACTTGATGACACTTTATCCAAGGTCAATATGATAGGTAATACATTGCATCAAGATGTTTTATGAAACCTTTAGCACTCATGGTCTGTCAATTGGGTCTACTTTTGGCTTGATGTCCAGCATGCCCTTATATATGAGGTTGAAAGGGCTGGCAATTATGCTATGTAATAAGTGATATGTGAAGCTTTCTTCACATTTAGTATTCCCATAGAAGCAGTACCTGAAGAACTATTGGTTTTGGCACTTGATGCTCTCAGTTTAAGTTATTCAAGATCCTTTTGAACTTGCTAGAGTAATGTAACAAGTAAGTAGAGAAAGAAATGCTTAGGTGGGGCAAGCACTCTAGTTAGTTACAAAGTTAAGAAAATCATAGAACAACATAGATAAGTAGAAGAAGTACATAGATGGTTACAAAAATTGGCAACCATGAGGAGAAGAAATCAGAACATTTAGAGTTTAACTATAAAGAGAATGAAGTTAATGATATTGTTAATGCTATGAAACATAATACTTCTGGATATGTTGCAAGACTGGCTGGTAGAGGCTCTAAAAAACACCACTATGAAAAAAATGTAACCTAGGATTCTGTCCATAATAATGGCTAAATAAAGCCTAAAAGTCCTGTTTAAAATAGTCACCATTCCAGGCACTAGAATGCTTGAGTCCACAATGGAGAGGCTTGATTTCTCCATAGACTTCAACTAGCTCATTGAAGATCAATGCACTGGCAAACAGGTGATATAATAAATGAATGCTTATATAATATATCTATAATAAAAGAGTAGCATTTATCCCTCTTTCCTTATGTACATGACAAAAAGAAAACATGGAATGAAAGTAAAAAATTAAAGGATTGATCTTCCTTTAATCTTTTGAAAATAAATGTAATAATAAGTTTTCTCTCACCAGAATATGAGAAGATTTTGAGAGAACCATGAAGATAGTATCTCTTATGAGTTTGTGAATAGTTCCGACTGGTATGAAAGAACCAATCGGCTGTGTTTCTCTAATATATCAAATTTTATAAAGAGATTTATAATAATAAAATAAGGTAAAATAGATTTAAATATTATAAAAACTAAATAAATTATAAAATTCAAATCTAAGAAAAATAAAGAAAAACACTGTTATAGATCTACAAATAATATAGTTGAGTACTCATCAAAGGAATATTTACTTACTTTAGCTATAAGTGTAACAGCTTCAACTAATAAAATATCACTTTGAATAGCAACTTTAACAATTACACTTACAATAATATTTGGTATACAAACTGTTCACTATATAATCAAGGCCCTTTGAAGTTTTGTCCAGAAATGGAAAATAGAAACTCCCAGAGGTCATGATTGAAAAGCATTTCCTACTCTTGTCCACAAATAACCTTTTAGTCAGGCTAATTGCAAATCTGTAAATCTCTGGCATAGGGGTCAAAGGACTAGATACTCCCTGCCCTCCACAGAAAACTGCTGTTAATAGTTCTAAGTGCAATTAAGAATAGATAGACAAATTGAACTCTTTTCAAAAAGCTCAGAGAATATAGGAGTGGACAAAATGTCCTCATATTGAAAGTTTTCAAAAAAATGGTAATAGCTATATATACTCATCAATTTGCAATTGATATTGTACAATATTTGCTCAACCTACTAAATAGAGTGACAAGATCAAGATCTTATATGAATATATGCTCTGTCAGATGTAACTTCTCTTCTATACTTCATATGACATTACAAAGATGTTCTACATAGTGAAATGACAATGTTAGTTATTGACTCAATAAATCTATCCTAATGGCCAGAATCTCAATAGATTTAGGGATTAAACATATGATTATCATCAAATTAAAAAAAAATCTACTAGAGTTAATGAGGTAAGAAGGGTCTTTTTTATATAAAAGCATTTGTAGATATTAGATTACAGAAATTATACTTACTGGAGAGTTATTCATGATATAAATCAGGAATATTTTATAGAGACTTGTGAAGATACTCCAATAATGCTCACTTGAAAAGCTGATCAAACTCACAAATTTATTAAACTGAAAGTTCATAGACTGTGAAGTTACTGGAGTGGATAAGTATAGCATAGGATACCAATATTGGTTAATTGAGAGGGCAGGGAACATGAGAAACTCATTCCCATGTTCACTCAGATTAGAAACAAATGACTAGCAATTCAAGTTAATGTGCTAGTAAATTAATTTAATAAATATAAGAATACTTACTCACTGAGGTCAAGCCCAAGGGTGCTAATTCTGGGCTTAGAGAACTTTCAATAAAGTTCTAGATACTATTAATACTGGTGACATCAATAATATCTGAATTCTTCTTCAGAATTTGTAATATTACTAGTATGTATATATATTCATAGCAATTTTAAATTTACTGGATTGGTGTTTTATATATATTCTCACTTATTATAGAGGTTCTGAGGATTGTTGAATGAAAACATAGTAGTTCAAGAAGCTGTTGTTATCTCTTATTAATAATTATGGCCCAACTTGGTGTGGCTGTTAACTAATTATGATAAACAACTTGAACATGATCAACATTAATATTGTTACTACTATGACAAGACTCATCAAGTCTAGACTATTAAAGTATGTTCCTGCCTTTCCCTTGTCTCATATTGAAATCAACATGTTCTCAGTACAGTAGTACATGTGAAACTGTCCAAGTTAACCTGCACACACTTACTGACCTGTCAACTCAGATGATATGTCTGATCAACCTCCTTCTAGACCACTCCTCCATCACTGTGCCGACCCCTGGGCCATTCTCTACTATGTCATTACAACATCTGTGTAGCATTGGCAACAAAGACCATACATTTACACCACTGTATTCATACCAGCCCCCTCTCCCATCATGTTATTGTGATGACAGCATGCCAGTGACAGCAAAGGCCCATCACCACTATCACTACCATTGCCAGAGCCCTTGTGGTAATGGTGATGGGTTGTTGATGTCACTGTAGTGGTGGGCACATCATTGTGTTGTGCTAGCTCTTATCATTGTTGTCTGCATACACACATTGCTGTACTACCCTCACTGCTGCCAGGTGGTAGCGGTGGTCCTGCTGCTTCTGCCACCACAAAGTAGCAGCAGCAGCATGCTGCTGTGTCATACTTGAGGTAGGAGTGGTGGTGGTGGGGATGGCGCCACCACATTCATCATTATCATTGACACAGATGCATTGCTCTCACCCTCGCTGGACACAGATGGGAACAATGGATGCAAGAGGTGGTGGTAGTGTGATATACAAGCAATTTGGCACTGATGGAAATGGTTGGCATGGCTGGTGAGTGGGAGTGGTCCCAAGAGTGTGGTGATCATAGCAGGCAAATAGTCAAGCTCATTGCATGGTTGTTGTTGTGGATACATAGGTATGTACCCACATGGGTTGAAACATTGACTCATGGGTAAAAGTGTGAGGTGACATGGCAACATTGTAGTGGTTGTGCTATCATGAGCATCCACCCCCTGGTACATGTCATTGATGTGGTCAAGTGATCTTGTCGCTGTTGCTGCCATATCATCATCAGTGACATGGTAGTAGAGTCAGTGTGGACACAGTGGTGTGGTTGCTACAACATTGTCATTGCAACAATGCAGTTGTGGCAGCAGGGTTGTTTGTGTAGATACATTGTTGCAGTTGGTGATGCAATAGTGGTAATGGGGTTGCCATGGTGTTGGTGCAGTGGTGGGTTGCTGTGAACACAACTGGGTCACTATTGCTACTGTGTTGGTATGGACATCAATGTAGTGGCAAGATTGGCACAAACACATCATTTGGATCAATGACATGGTGGTGGTGGCAGTGAGATCATATGACCTTGTCACTATTGCTGCTGTATCATCATCAGTGGCATGGTAGTAGAATCAGCCAAAGCAGATGATGAAAAGGTGTAGATAAACAGCTACAAAAGTAAGCATAAGAAAACATGCACATTGCACACAGTACTAGTAAAGATTGTCAGATGTTACTGCATGATCATGTGACTTTGCCTACTGGGAGAAACCTACACTTCTCCTATGTGAGCCTGGTCAGGCAGTACTGACATGCCTTGAGTAAAATAAAACTGATTCATTGTTATGCAATCATAACATCCAGTGCATGATTTTTTGTAATCCAGCTTCACCTATATGTGTTATAAGTCCTCTCATTTGCCATCATCTCTTCTATCTACCATTCTACCATGAATCCTGACAATCACAATGTAGAACTCAAGGAAAATCAGATCCAAGTCCTCTTCAATGAATTTATCCTACATTCAGTGTTTGATCTCCCTAAACTACCTACTACAACTGATGGTATGTCATCTCCAATCCCCATCTAAATTTGCTGAGGATTCCTGGGCAGTGAGTGGCCCAGGCTCACCAACCACTATTACTGCCAACCTCAGAGCCAGGGAATGTACACAAAGAAGCATCAAGTACCTCAATGGCTGGTCATTCCTAATTCTCATGATTCCTCACCCTCCATCACCATCTCCATCAAAATCTGAAGATGGACACAATAGACCCATCTCTGCCAAAAAAATCAACATCATAGAACAGGATTTATTTTCCAGCATCCCTGAGAGTGAGTTCACACTTCATATTGCCATCTATTATCTACTAATTGTGTGAACAACCTGATAGATCTCAGTTTCCCCAACCTTTCACCAAATTGGAAATGTATACTGTACCATGACTATAACATCATATTTTTAGAGCCTGTGCTCCATGTTCCCTGGATTCACCACAATGCTCTAATCTCTTATGCTTTTGCCATTGTAAATCAACACTATATAGAATCAAATCCATTATGGGTTGCCAATGAGAACTGTATGTAGTTTTAGGTTTGAATGACTTGCACATGCTAAGATGATGATTCACCACCACATTACAAATGACACTCTACCTTCTTACTTTACAACCAGGCCACTTGGCTATGATGTCACATTTCCCAGACCCACTTGGTACTCTATTCAATAATGATCAAAGGGTGATCATCACATGGTATTTGATATGGCAAGATGTCTACAGCTATGTTATGTGACATAATTAATACAACAATTAGGTAAGTAAGTTCATAGTTACTTTTGATCACATTTCAAATCCAATGGTTTAATAACACTTCAGAATGTACTTGAAGAAAATGTTTACTGTCCAGACAGTGTGCTAAAGCCCAGGCTTTGATGAATTGATAACTTACTAGAGAATAATCTCCTGCTGCATACCTGACTGCTTCTATTATCATAGGTCTCTCTTCTTTCACCTCAGTAAATTCATTGAAGTACTGAGGTCAGGAAGTAATGTTAATCTGATCAGCCTGAGTTGCTGTAGTATATCTTATATATGATCACCAGTGTACAAATCTTCAATGTTATTTTACTTTACTGTGACATCTTCTGAATACTAAGGATTATATCTTACCAAGGAATCCTGTGCCTTGAGGCCTGTTATCCAGCAGATGAAAGAATTGTTTGTATGTGAGTATATCTATCAGAACTATTTGCACCTCCACTCAGTATTTCTGTACCTATTAGACATCCATATCCTAAGTGCTCTTGACTTCACTCTGTTCTTCAAAGAGAGCACGACATCTAAGGAGATTGCTACCCTGCAAGAACAAGAAGCTTGGTTCCAAGTATATCAGCTGATGGCCTGGTGGCCCTAGGCTCATCTTAGAAGATCTCTTCATCCCAACATTGTACAGAGTTAATACCACTGCATGAAATGACCTTCTAATTATTGCTTAAAATGTAAACTCATGCCTGCTAATAATGCATTTAGAGCTTTGTAAGAATATTACCATGAATTTCTCCTCTATCTTTCTTGTTTCACTGATTCCAATGCCTGCATTGTTGCTATAGTAGCTCATGCAGTGAGGGACCCCTTCTATCCCACATGGTTGTTTCTCAGAAGGCTCTCAATCTGATGTATATCCTGGGTCAATGTGATAACTTGAGGATATACCTCTCCAGAGCCTACAAGCAATATAACACATTTGAATATCCACTGCCAGCTAGTAGAACCAGCCTTGCCATTACACTTTATCCCCCCTTTTACAACTTAACTGTTAACACTTTTACACATCATCTCAAAGCACTAGTCAAATTATACATTATACAAATACAAATATAATTGCTATTGATATGCTGATACTATTTTCAAGGCTTGCAAAAAGCTCTTTCCAGGGGTGGCAGGAATATTCTATCAAACATGAAGACCATGGTGATTGCTGATTCAAGTTTCTGGTACTTTACTTCACATTTAGATCTACAGTGTAGATGATCTGAACTAACACCCCTTATACCACTGAACTCATCATCTTCCTCAATCCTCAATCATGTTCATGTCCCTGCCTTATGAAGTACACTCTTGCTGTAATCTGTTCCCAACTCATCCATCATCAAACCAGGTTTTCTGGGATTTAGCTTTAGCTGCCATCTACATCATGACAATGTTTAGTAACTACAATGTCAGATTTGAATGGAGCACTGCACTTTAGCTCCTTGTGAGACGTCAAGTATCAAGTATGCCTGGTGTGCCAAATCCCATAGGAGACATGAATGGCTATTTTCTACCAATCAAACAAAAGGCATAGGGGGTGTCCATCCCTGAATCTCTATTATGTCATCCTCCACTGATTCAAATATTAGTTTTAAACAATTACACAGGCTATGACTTACAATAAATCAATACAGATAGGAGAACTGGCCTGGGCTGTGAGTCACTCAGTGGAGGAACTCATGGACTTGTTTGATGTACAAAAAAAAACACAAAGGCTTTGGAGTTTACTGATTATCAATGTTGTATGGTGTAGGACGAATACACTGCCTTTGCAAATGCCTAAATGCTGGTATTGAAACAGACTATGTTGATAGGTTTGTTGCCAGTATGAACACAAAGTTGAATATCAATTCCAATCCAAATGACATCATGGTGTACAATGGGGCCCAACAAATTTGATTCACTATATTGAGATATTCATATCACAAATCATTTGGCCTTCATGTTTTAAGATACCTGTGCAAAAATAAGAGCTAGCATTGGGACAAGAGTAAGAATTCTCTTTGATCACAATCTTCAATACAGCAAGGAGATCTGAAAAGTCTTTAAGGTAACTGCTGAGCTTGCATGTGATAGCCATATCACTCTGCCAGGGTGAGAAAGCACATTCTAGAATGATATAGGGATGGTTGAAGACCAACAAGTGGATGCCAGTGGAGTAACACAGCTGCACAAGGACATTTGATATCATGTTCTTCATCTTCGCAGATGAATTTATCTCTACTTCAATGTCCAATGCACAGAAGTCACTGGGAAAATATATCTCTTCAATGGTGGATCTAATGTCATCTGTGAAGGGAATAACCAGAGCTTTATGGTATATTCCCACAAACATCTGGGTATAATTTGGGGCTCCATCATCTGTCACAAGGTGGGCAAAGTAGGACTTTGTGGCTCCAGCTTGGTTGGAGTATGTAACAACAGGCTGCCAAACAAAGTTCATCTGCACTAAGGTCACTGAAAGGTGTGCACAAACTACCTCCTATCACATTGCGGTCATATTGTAGACCTGCTTGCATCACTTAACATGTTCATCACATCCAAAATCTGAAATGGTTGCATGGCCAACAAGGTCAGGGTAAGTAGGGAAGAGAAGTCATAATCTCTGACCCAAGCCTTTCTTACCATCAAGCCTGGCAATGCAATCAATGCAATCAGGTCTCAGAGACTTCAATACTGAGCAGTTATTTTTAATTCAGTTCCTGTACGCCTTAGGATTAGAATACAGAGGATTTGCTTTTAGTATGTCATTCATGGGTGATATGCTCAGGGCAGTGATTCCATGATGTGGACTGAAGTTCATATTGATAACAACCTAACACAAGTGACTTAGGATCTGTGAGTTCATGTGTATGGTAATATAGCAAGAGACATTCCTCAGTCATATTCCAATGCAATGGACCAAGGAAACAAGAAAAGAACTGGTGCAAATTTGTTCCACAAAAGATTATCAAGTGTTTTCAGGTTAAGCACCACACATGTTACAGTCCACATGAATTGCAATGTTACTTCAAAGGCCATTGCTGGTAGTGCCAGCAGGGCACCTGACAGCTGCAGCAACAGGGCTGTATAACTTTCATCTTGCTCATACTATAGTCATGTATTGCCCTCCATCATTATTTTTCTATTACTGCCCAAAATTGAGCCAACTAATTGGGGGCATCTGACCCAATCCATTGAACTCTCAATCCCTCTCAGGACTCTTCTAGTGGCTAGGACTGGAGTCCACAGTGAGTAACCAAAGAGGAAACAATGTGGGCTCCAGGAGGCACTGATATGCATGCAACCACCATGATTAGTGTCAGAGTAAGTAGTGAATGAGTCAGATGAAGGGTCAGGAGTGTAGGTAATGTCATAGTTCATGGTGCCCTTGATGTAGCAAAACAGGTGCTTGACAGCATTCCAATGGGTGACTCCAGGATTGCCAAGATAAGATGCAAGCTTGCCTGCAGCATATGCAATGTCTGGACAAGTGGTGCAGCAAAGATACTGTAGACAGCCAACAGCACTGCCATAATCAGTGGATCACATCAAAGATTGCTCCTCTTTGTCAGATGGAGCTTGATCATGTGATAAACACAACAATCCAGGGTCCATCAGAGTGGTTACAGGCTCATAATCAGCCATGCCAAAGTGAGAGAGCATATTGATGCAGTACTGACACTGGGAGATATGAATGGAACGTTTGGAGCAATCTCAGTCAATCTTGATGCCTAGAATCTCTGTGGTAAGTAGGGCCCATATCACGCACTTTGAAGTGTTTGTGCAGATCAGCCAGGGTGGACTTGGTCACATCAAGAGATTCTGAAGTGAAGGTCATGTCGTCCACAAAGACAGGCAGAATGATCCTAACATCATCCTTGGTGTAAATGCAGACTGCAGCATTGGAATAGGTGTGCTTGAACCTAAGTGACTCTAGGACAGCACACATCTTCTTGTTCCAACGATTGCCATCTTGTTTCATCCCATATACCATCTTCCTGAGTTTGCAGATGAGTTCATTGATCTTGGCATTCAAATAGGCATATGAGATATTAACAGACCAGAGATGGAGATCATGGAGTGCAGCGAGGGTGAAGATGATGCAGAGAATTGGTAAGCAGACTGTAGG
>JBBPTU010001244.1:0-13609 GCA_038094295.1 Tylopilus aff. beelii
ATAGCATCTGGAATACGCGTGTTTGGACATACCAGGAATACGTTGCTGCAGAGACGGTTCGATTCTACACGGAGGACTGGAAACCATATCTCAACCTCGAGGTGTTTAACCACAAGGAGTCGCCCGCTATCATTGCGGAGATGGAACGGGCATCAGGGTTCTCAGAACAGCAATTGTCGGTACTTCGACCTGGCCTGGATAGAGTTCGCGAGAAACTGTCATTGGCTTCAACGCGCGAAACAACATATGTCGAGGATATCGCATACTCTTTACTTGGCATCTTCAATTCTTCCATTTCGGTCATATACGGTGAGCGTTACCGTGCTGTTGGTCGTCTCCTAGAACACGTCTTGTCTGGCTCTGGAGATGTGTCAGTCCTTGCATGGACTGGGGAAGCTGGTATTTACAACAGCTGCTTGCCACATGACCTCACCGTCTACCATCAAGTTGTTCCGCCACATATTCCACGGCCTATCGAGACGGATCGCATGACTCACGCAGTGGCAACATTGCGTTCATCCCAACTTGATACCTCCGTTCTCGAGACGTTGCACAATCGTCTTCGCAACCTTCCGTCGCCGTCCATGGTTTCCAGTCGCCTTCGACTGTCCGGAATCGTCTTTCACACCTCCGGGGTCGTCTGCACTTCGGATCCAGACCCAGAGACGAAGCGAGGTACCTATCGTGTCACGACGTCTGCGCTCGGAGACATCGAGATCGTGACTACAGACGATCTCCGTAGAACGAATAACCTCTGTGTTGTGCATCCATGGATTCGTCCTTTACTCGCCCAGGAGCACACAGATGGCGTGATTACGGTCGACAGGACCACCCAGGCGCTTCGGGTACTCGTACGTCTCAGGCAGCCGTTTGGCGCTCTCTTGTTCGACTCTGTGTCGTTCATGGAGCATAGGCGGGTCGCGGCGGACAGTTTGGTCAAGGTACAGATTCGCGAGGGGGTTTCGCCGAAGGAGTTGATAGACGGCGTTAATACGATCGAGATTTTGTAGTTTCGGCTCTGGAGAGACTCGTACGCGCGTAGGGTCCTGTTGGCATTAGCTACGCCCTATCATTATACAGGGACGTTTCGAATACGAGAAAGGACTGTAAGGGCAACTTGAACATGGTATGTCTTATCCTGGAGGCGAGGCTTCACCATGGGGTCTTTCATGCTGGACTATATGGATGGCCAGCTTGAACGCCAACCACTACGTTGCAGAGGTCGTTCAGCGCCAATCTACGTGGATACTGTAATACAGCGTATGACTGATTCGGGTAGTATACATGATTCACAGGTGGATGCGAACTTGAATAGCTTTATCGGGGGAACGGCTGCGCATCGCATGTTGAGACCTTCTTTTCGAGCCCATCAAGCACCAGATCAACGACAATATCAGACACGCATACCAAAACTGCCCGTAACGTAGACATTGAAATTACGAAACATACCGACTTGAAGCATACTACTGGTAGATCCATTCCGAGTTCTACGTCATCGAAGCTCATTTTGAACTCTGCGCTTTGACCGGAGCAAAAATGGGAATAGGTTCGATCCTACTTGGTTTATAGACACAATAACGATCTTCCCTCGGAAGGCAGATAGCACACTGTTCCACTGGCACCTAGCGACACAGATGATCCACTGAAACTAAATAAAAGCGTCAATTGCGATAACATTACCTTAATGCTGAGTGCTGAGTGCCCGCCTCTATCCAATGCACCTCTTCCAAATTACCCCGGAACCCTCACATCCTCTCCTTTACTCTCTGACCCAATACTCAAATTTGCTGTCGTTCTTGCGCTGGTTTGTGCCATCTCCGTGGTGGAACTAGCCATCGGTATCGCCGGTGAGACGTTCGACACCATTCGAACAATGCTCTCTGATGGCAGCGACTCGGAGGCAGAGCTCGCCTTAGACCAGCTCCTATTGGAGGTTAGACACTGCCTTTCGTCCATCGCAAGATCTGGTAATAGCTTTAACTCGTTGGATGCTCAAAGCGTCGTGCGAGCACTCGACTGGTTCAGTGACAAACTACCGGGTCCGTCAGACCTCCCTGGACTCTCTAGGGACAAATGGGACAAGCTATGCGAGGTGTTCCAAAACGGCATGTTGCCGGATATGTACCCCGCGTTGAAATCCATCAAGGGAAAGCTGACGCCGCTCCCTGATTCGTCGATTCCGATGACGTTGATCCCGGATGTACACACAAGCCCACCTGCGTTGCCGATCTGCGCGCTGGAGGAGGCTCTACAACCCCCTCCGCCCGTTCCGTGTACGCCGATGCGGAAATCACTTCCTCTGGGACGGGATCGTGACGTACTGGGATTGGTGGCGCTCTCGCCGCCGACGGCGCTGCTGAGGTCACCGGCGATCTCTGGACTTTCGAAGACGTACACGAGGAACGATTTCAGGGAGCTGAGGCAGACGCCATCGGCGAGGCAGAACACGAGTCGGATGCCGAGTTTGCACGTGGACGTGAGTGACCGTCTTTCTCATGTTTGCAGTTCATGACGCCGTCTCTTCGGCTTTCGCGCGGTTCTTGTACGGACATGGCTGACTGTCTTGGGCGTGTAGGAATTCGAGTTTGGCTTGGCCACGTCATCGCCGCTCATTCAGCCCCAGATAGATCCTAATGTCGTGGGACTTCAGCCGTTTGGACTCGGTGCACCGTTTAGTATGAGCTAGGATTTTTCAGAGGACCAGCTCATGTCCGATGTTCTGTTGCACGTGTATATATTTATGAAAAGTGATGTATGCTGCACCACAAACCCCTAGACTGAGTTCTTTGGATATCGCTGCGTGAGAGCGATGCAAGACGGAGGCTGGATCACACATGTACATAACTATGTACATCTATCTACACGAGAAGGAGAGGATGGGCGAAAGCGCGGAGCACTTCCAGGCTCCGAACAAAAGCCGGCACCCGCTGATGGGCGCAAGCTGCGATCCCAAAATGGTAGGGGTGGGAGACGACGCGGAGAGCACAACGCCACACCCAGCAGGTAGGAGGCGAACACGACACATCCGTCGGGCCTCAAATCGAGGACTGAGGGGGTGATGCGAAGGGAGGTCCTCAGGTGTGGACTCTGCACCCACCAAAAATCTGTACCCACCGCGTGGGTACAAACTTGAATGTCCCGTGGGTGTGGTCTGGCTCGAGTAGGCACGGCGGATGCATCGACTTGGTGCGATGGGGGAGTCGAGGAGGCCATAGCGCTCGACTTGGCAGGGGGGGATGCTCAGTGGGCCTCGGCTGGGACGAGCGGTGGTGAGTGACGAGCAATGTCCAATGACGTCGCGGTGATCGCGACCGCCTTCATGCTCGAAAGAGGCGAACGCAACATCGTCATTGTCAACGATGCAGCTCCAGGGTCGGTGCGGACGCGTCGTCATCGCAGACGACCCAGTGGTGGTGGCGAGGCTGCTACTACTGCCGTGGCGTTATCGACAACGCGGTGAGAGGCTCGGTGTGAACGTGTCGTCGTCGCTGAGGTCCAACGGTGGTAGTGACGGGGTTGCCACTGTTGCTGCCGCGGTTTTATCGACAACACGGTGAAAGAGTCTGTGTGGACGCGTCGTCATCGCTGGCGGTGGAGTCGCTGCTGCTACTGCTGCGCCGTCATTGTCGATGACGATGCAGCGGCGGGGTCGGCGCATCGCTGTTTGAGGGGGTCTGGAAGTGGGCAGGCCTGTGGCGGATCGCGTTGATGGCGGGGAGCTGTGCACTCATGTCAGTGGCGTTTGAGTTGCTGAGCAGACCACGTGCGGCAACCTCCAAAACCTTGATGAACATGATCAAATTGACGATGCGAGCAATCTCGAGTAAAATTGAGAGGGTTTTCAAAAGTGCAAACAGTGGTAGACCAACATGGTTGAGTGGGTGTACGGAGACGAGGCGGATAAGCAAGAAGAGGTCGACAAGTATCGACTGAGAGGCGCCAATAATTCCGATGGCAATACTCACCTAGTAAGGAATACACATCAAAGGGACCAATGATTAGTCGGTACGACGTACCGACGAAGGCTATAGACTTGGAGGAGACAATATGGAGTGAACCTGCAGATGTCCATCAGCGTTGCATTACTTTTTCAAGAGTGCTCGACTCACCGCCAGTGCGGCGATCATGACCCTCACCGTGAAAGCGAGGATAATCACTATGACATTGAGGGCGAAGATCGGTTGACTGTGACTGTGCGGGGTGTAGAAATAGAACAATGCAATCAAGAGCGAAAACTGAAGGGCCAAGGTGTGTCTGATCATAATGAAATTTGGAGAGGGGGTGTATAATGGCGTTCACATTCACTGATGACGGAACCAGTGAAGGTGATAGCGATATGGCACCGCCAGCGTTTGTGTTGTTCGCGGACATGGTTGGATAGGGTCCAGTAAATGACCTTCGAATTATAAACTAGATGGGTCTGAAAGCTATTCCTGCGGGAATTGTCAATCATCACACTAGCTGTGGCTAGCACATAGCACTGGGAAAGACAAACTGACAATGGAAAAATCGCATACGAACCACCCTGAGTTTGACTTCCAGCCAAAGATATCGCAACGGGACAAGCCTTCGCAATCTTACCACAGACTAGGTAGGAGAAGCAAGGAGAGAATAGGCTCACCAACAGGAAAGGGTGTAGTGGCCCAGGGTGTGTTTGAGGGCGAGTGGAAGACGAGGATCCGCTCGCGTCGACGCCGTTTTGGTTGTTGTGGAGTGTGGTGCTGACTCGGAGAGCGAGCGGTCGGTGTCGCGGTTCCGCACAGGTAGGGGTACGATTTCGTTTCGGGTCACCCATGCCCGTGTTTGTGCTCGGGTGGGTGCCGGCTACCTCCAGCGCGGGTAGTGGGTAGAGGCTCGGATCATGGCCGAAGCGGCGTGAGAGTGGTGGTACGCGACGGGCATGCATCGGTTGAAGACCTCGACCTGGGCATCAGGGAGGGGGAGAGAAGCTCGGATCGCGGGCGCGAGAGTATTTTGGACGCATTGACACGGGTGTGCTGGCCCGGGGGTGTTATGTCACCTGATGCGCGCTCATATATCGCTTACGTAAGCCAAAATCAGACCGTTGTAAAATTGCTGATGCTGATAATGCAACTGGTGCAATGGCAGCGGTGGAGTGGCTGGTCACCGCAGTCAGGCCTGCATGACTTGCCAGGTATCCACCTTCTCTTTTGTGGAAATCGGGGCGGCCAGCTTCATTGCATGACCCGCACCCGCGAAACCCACCTACTGGCACGTTCCATGGACGCCCGGGCCACTGCTGTGTCGTAGAACTCATGGCTCCGTGTGAAAGGGTAATGATATCAACGAACGTTCTGGTAAATTAAATTCCTGCGGCTTCGTATCATAGAAGAGAAGAATGATAATTCGTGGCTGTCCGAACCAAGGTCGTTTGCCGGGCCCGAAGCTGTTGGGTGGGCGCGATGAGTTTACATCTTTGGTTCAATATTAATATAAATGCGCGCCATCGAAAACCCCGTCGACGCGCCGTCTTATGTACACGGGGGCGTCTGCTGGTGCTATGCACCAACTTGAGACGGAAACGTGGATCTCCCTCAAAATGGGAAGTTAGTCCCGCAGCACGTAGTACGGACGTTACAGTCAAGCTGTATATGCGATGGCGCTTCTGCTTCCGGACATCACCTGAAATGGCCGCATCTCCGAGTCAGGGCAACAGCGCGCCCTAGTACCACGTACTGGCGTCTCTGAGTCGCCTCCGAAAACTATAGGGCGTACCAACTCCGAGCCCATAGATCCAGGATGGTCACCATGTCTCGTGCCAGCATTGCCTTCTAGTGGGAATTATAAAGGGTCTGGAGTTGCGACCCGTCGACTTCCCATCATTGAAGCAACATCTGGTTCACCTCTTACTAGTGGCCATCTGATTTCTCACACAAGACATGTTCATCTCTCAGGCTTGTCACATTCCCGCTTTGCTCAATAGCCTTTCTTCCAATTTCGACAAGATTCCTCGCTTCTCGCACGATAGGGCAGGTATCGCAAGCTTCATTGGCGGAGGTGATGCCATGTCTGCGATGAACGTAGTTCACGTCTATGGGGACAGGCGGTGGCTCGGTTGGTACAATAACCCAGGGTCTTTCCAGATAGCAAAACAATTCCGTGCCTTGGCGGAATCCCTGTCTTACCGTACCGGCACTTCGAGGTCGGTCCTGAAGAACGTCGAGATCGAATTAGGCACTTGCAAAGGACCCGGGTTTCGTGCCGCCCATTCTGGAACTGTGATGAAGGAGACGGGTTACTTGGCTTCGCTGTTTATGAAGGAGTGCACGGCAAGGGAGGGGAAAGTGGTTCCTGGAAGGAAGACATCGCCGGTTGGAATTACCATCGCTAATCTCGGCCATGCCCCTGCCACGGAGAAGAAACCAGCATACAGCCATCGTTTCACCGTCGTCGCCGCAATTGTTCCCATCATCACTAGCATCAGTACGTGTGTGCTCTGCGCCATTTGTAAAGACTGGTATGCGTCTTCGTCGATCCTCCTCGGCATCGTCACAAGCGGGGTATCCTGCTTCGTCCTCGGGTCCATAGACCTCGTGTTCACCCACCCGGAGCCCGCAGAAGGGTCGCCTTCCGGTGACGGGATTCTTGGCTTGGACAGGGATATGGTCTTGTTGAAGGGAACAGAAAACGCCATCAACTCCATTACTCGCGGGAGGTTCTCCCTTCGTTTCTCAGGTAGTGGTCACCATCTCATCTGGTGGTGTTCCGTCCTCTTCTTCATTCAGTCAATCGCCCAACTTCTCCTCGTTCCCAAAGCGTCATTGTTTGGTCAGGTCATGTTCTCCATCTCGTTGGGCGTCTCGGCGCTATACAATGCTTGGGTTTCCTCGGCGAATCAGGAGAAGATCTATCAGGAACTCTTGTTCAAGAAAGTGCTCGAAAACCCAGCAGTGACCAAGTACACACTAGGCACGCATACCACGGCGGTCGTATTCATACTATTCGTTCTGCAGTTACAAGATCCAGCGAAACTTCTCGACGAACTTCTCCCAAATGATACCAAAGTATGGAAGCAGTGGAAGGCGATGGTCTTGGAACAACTGCGTCACCGTGGCGACAGATTCTCTTTGCCCGAAAGCACAACAGAGGGTGACGAGTTCACACAGGGAGAGCAGGATTTATTGAAACTGTTGTACGACGACGCACGTGCGGCGTACAGGGGCTACGAGGATTGTCTCGGCAATAATCCTTTGTGATCCATAGTTTTACTTTCCCCGTTTCCGTCTTCAAACCCTCATGTAGCATTTGATTTTTATTTTATTTGCAAGTATGCCTGACTAGTACATCTAGAAACCACTTTCTGTTCTCATAGCTCCATACCTACTATATAGCAGATAATAGAGCTACTTGTGCCATATCATTGACCCTTGTACGTAGCCCAACATAGGCACTTCCGTTGAGACTGGTGACCAGCTCGTGACACGACGAACGGATTAGGAAATCCGCCGCGATCCTGCAGATGAGGCAGTCCGATAACGCAGCGACCACGCGTGAAAGCAACCATGAATAGGGAGCGTGCTGTTCGTAGCATGGTGGCGTCGCAGGACTGCAAGTGGATCGTGACCGATACAAAGCAAGACAACGGCATCAAGCGGCTACCGTACTCTTGCAGTATTCTGCTATGCATGGCCCAATCCAACTTCAGCGCCGATCATCATCGCATCCGATTCTTCGAACGGTTGTTAGGATGCAAACCCAGTGAGGGACGACATCGTTAGGAGATTCCAATCCACAGCACGCTTCAGTCCAGAGGCCGTGTCTTCGACGCGGACGCACGACAGTGGTGTCTTCGGATGGTGGTCCTATTGATTCGCATACTGGTCAGCATTGAGAAGAGAGAGCATGGCCATGACGGGACAGAGATGGTCGTTTGTAGAACGATCGTATATTTTTCATCGACAAAATGGTATAGATCCGACGAGTGGTGGATTCACCCGAACAGAAAAGGCAAAGCCGCTGCTAGTATGCCAAGGTGACCGGGTGAATAATTTTTGTTCGTAGATGGCTGGACCCGACCTCGGGAGCTTCTGTACGTATGGGTCGTTGGAAGTGTTGGTTCAAAGTGATCAAGTGGTTGAAGCAAGGACTCTCACCACGACTCCAGTGTAACAGTATGGGTGCAACCTCATCATCGTGCAGAAGTCGTGTACCGTAATCGCTTTACTCTTTACCCACCCTACTGTCCTTGGTCGGTCTCTTGAGGAATTGTACCTCTGGATTGTCAAGACCCTTGATGACATTATCTGCAGAGAGAACAACGCGGTGGGATTTGCAGACGCGACGGTCCCCTGGGCCCTAGCCGCCACTAGGACAGACCGAAGACATGCCCAGGTGAGAGACCTATAGTCGGGGCAAAAGTAACGAACTCAACAACTTGAAGAAGCAAGCGAGTGTTGATTGATGATCACCATGAACGAGCCCTGACTCTACTTCCCGCCGACGCCAGCGGACGGACGACCGTGAAGAAAGTGATCGACGCTACTTTGAGCGAGATTGCGATATTATAATACAATTTACGACAAAGACAGCAGACAGAGGGTGCATAAACAGCCGCCGAGGGTGAGATGACCCTGAGAGTTGCGAGCTGGATCGATAAGAAACCACGCGTTGTGGGCGATATAAGAGCTCGCGGCGGCCACGTCACACACGCACTCTTGGATCCAACCCAACCAAGCATGGACTTCCTGCCAGTGTGGCTATGGAAGGACGGTGAGCAATTTACGGAACCACCGAAGGAGCGATGCTAACGAGAGCGCAAGGGTCGACTCGGACGGAGGATCAACCTTCGTCGAGGAACAGTGACCAGAATGAAGCAAGGAGAGTCGAAACGAGTGGCTCGTCTCCCAGTATCGTTGGGGAGAAATCGGTCGAAATCGAGGGAAGGGAGAATATATATGCGGTTGCGCTTCTCCCTAATGGGGGGTACGTCATGAGTCATGACAGGGCCGGTGTCGTTCGACGTTGGCGGAGGGAAGAGAAGACAGCGATGAGCGATGTTCGCACCATGGCGGTGTCGCAGGACGGCAAGTGGATCGTGACTGGAACAGGTGAAGGCGGTGTGCAAGTATGGAACGCGCAGGGGAACGAGAAGGTGAGGGAATGGAAAGGACACGACTCCGCGGTGTCCGCGGCGGACATCTCGCCAGACGGGAAGAAAATCGCGACGGGATCGTATGACGCCGTCTGCGTCTGGTCGCAGTCTGGCGAACGGCTGCTCGGGCCGTGGGGACACAACTGGACAGTGGCTGGTGTCAAGTTTTCGCCCGACGGACGACTCGTCGCGACAGCCACGTGGGAGCGCGACTCCGTCCGGGTCTACGACGCAGCAAATAACCGCCGGCTCTTCGACGCCAAAATCCGAACCAACTCGGACGAAAACAATTCCCTCGCCTGGGGATCCGACTCCAAGCAACTTTTCGCCCTGGGTCGCGATAGATATATCTACGCTGTCGACACGTCCACTGGCGAGATACTCTCAAAATGGGCCATCCATAGCAATCAAGAGGCCAGATGCATTGTTCTCGCTCATAATGGTACTTTCATCGCAGCCTCGGCCGACTCAAAAGTTTCGTTTTGGGACACCTCGACACACAAACAAATCGGGACTGTCGTCGAGTACACCCATCCCATCCGGTCCCTAGCCTTATCGAACAATTTTGATCTCGTGGCCTGTGGAGGCACGAAAATCACCTTTCAGAATCTTTGCTATATCAGTACGTCCAATACCACCGTCATCCGTCGCTATCGATGGTCACTGTTTCTAGGCAACACCATTCGGCTCACAGATACTGTTCTGGAGCTCCACAGGGAGCGGGCATCAGGTTTTTCAGAACAGCAATTGTCAGTACTTCGACCTGGCCTGGATAGGGTTCGCGAGAAGCTCTCGTTGGCTTCGACGCGCGAAACGACATATGTCGAGGACATCGCATATTCGTTGCTCGGCATCTTCGATTCTTCCATTCCGATCATATATGGCGAGGGTTACCGTGCTATTGGCCGTCTTCTGGAACACGTCTTGACTGGTTCTGGCGATGTATCAGTCCTTGCATGGACCGGGGAAGCTGGTATTTATAACAGCTGCCTGCCACATGACCTCACCGTCTATCATCAAGTTGTTCCCGCACATATTCCACAACCCGTCGGGACGGACGACATGGCTCGCGCGGTGGCGACGTTGCGTTCGTCCCAACTCGATCCCTCCGTTCTCGAGACCTTGCACAGTCGTCTTCGTTATCTTCTGTCGCCGTCTATGGTTTCCAGTCGCCTTCGACTGTCCGGAATCGTCTTTCACACCACCGGGGTCGTCTGCACTTCGGGTCCAGACCCAGAGACGAAGCTCGGTACCTATCGCGTCACGACGTCTGCGCTCGGAGACATTGAGATCGTGACTACAGACGACCTCTGTGGAGTGAATGACCTCTGTGTCGTGCATCCATGGATCCGTCCTTTATTCGTCCAGGAGTACGCAGATGGCGCGACTGCGCTCGACAGGACCACGCAGGCGCTTCGGGTACTTGTACGTCTCAGGCAGCCGTTTGGAGCGCTCTTATTCGAGTCGGTGTCGTTTATGGAACATAAGCGGATCGCGACGGACAGTTTGGTCATGGTACAGATTCGCGAGGAGGTTTCACCGACAGAGTTGATGGATAGCGTTGATGTAATCGAGGTGCTGTAGTCTCGGCTTTGGAGAGACTCGTACGCATGTAAGGTCTCGCTGGCACTAGCTACTCTCTCATTATATGGGGATGTTTCGAATACGAGAAATGACCGTAAGAGCAACATGGTGTATCTTATGCTGGAGGCGAGGCTTCGCCGCGGGGTCTTTTGTGTTAGACTATATGGATGGCCAACCTGAACGCCAACCATTACATTGAAGTGGTTTAGCGCCGATCTGCGTGATCTACTCAAACTAAATAAAGGCGTCAGTCGCAATATTGGTTTGTAGTACGACAAGACGCACCCCAGAGCGCAACGACTCGGATAGATTTTTTTTCCGTTTTCGCTCTAGGGTACTTTCCATACCAAGATATAGATTGACCGTCGCCAATGGCTTAGTACATGATAGTAAAAACCAAACCCTCCGCCTCGATAGCCTTCCTGCGGAATCTCTCGCAGACATATTCGACCATTGCACTTGCGACCATTTCGCCCGAGTGATCCAAGTGTCTTGTCTTGTCCATCACCCCTTCGTGTGTCCTGGAGCCATGGAACTCATGCGTTCATGTCCAGATAATGGATATATGTTTGACGCTCTATCTTGATCAACTATAATATATAATCTTCACGCACATTAAACATAAACGATCCTATCCATAGCATATATTGACCATTCAACTTGACTCCTCAACTAACACGAAGTCTGACGACTGCTGCTGAACCGAGATGCGCTGAGGCTGTTGCTCCGTAGCCTTTGGGAACGTCAGCGTCAACAACCCGTTCTGCATCTTTGCTTTGACGTCCTCAGGCTAGCTCTTGCGTCAGCATCCAAACTCTACGGTTACCTACGAGCGACTCACCTTGGTTCCGAAAGGAAGCTGCAGCGTCCTGGAAAACTTGCCGAAGCGACGTTCGCGAACCGTGTATCCGGCATCTTGGTGCGCATCAGAGGCGGAAATTCCACCGGAGACGGTCAGGCGATTGTGGTGGAGATCGATGGTGACGTCCTGGGACGTGAGCCCAGGCAACTCGAACGTCGCTGTCACGACGTCGGAGTCTTTCGACGCGTACAGGTCGAGTCTGTCGAATGGTACTTGTGAGAAAGCGAGTGATCGATGACCGGGAGGGGAGACTCACCTCGGGCGGAAAGTGTCTTGCCGCTTGGACACGGCACGCTGACCGACGGCAGTTGATGCGGATGGCTGGGAGCATGCATTCGACGCGTCACCAGATACGCAGTCGAACCCAGTAAAGGGGACATAGTGGAATTGAATCAGGGAGGACATGTCGATGAGGAAAATGGTTCTGTAGAAGCGAGTTTGCGTGCGGATTTCTTTGGATGTTCTGGGGGGGATATTCGCTCGACAGAGCGTATTTATATGGCATGATATCGTGTTCTCCTCGCGAACAGTGAGGCATTTTGTGGCAAGTTGCCGTTGTTTCAGAATGCTTCGAGAAGCTTCAGGATGGCGTTGAATTCCCAGTTGGGCAGAATGGCGCTGTTGACATTTATTTTGGAAGTGACCAGAAGGTGTGTACGCCGTCATCATCACCAACTTCCATGTCGCGGCCAGCTGGCATGCTTACCTTTTGCTCTGTCATCAACAGGCATATTATTGTCAAGCAGGTTAATTCCGTGCCACACAGAAATAGGATGTTGGCACACGACCGAAAATACTCGAAGCATACAGAATTGGCGATACCTCACTGGTAAACACTTTGAACGATCCCTCATGTTCCATCTTCACACAGAGACCAAACCATGAATCCTATAAAGTGGGAGTGGACCTCATCGAGGAGGTAAGCTCACTGTTACGAACCCCAATCAACACCCAAGAACTCTTCCATTCCATAGGTCCAACATGTCTCTGCTGAGATTACATTCTGGCCCCTTCACCGAATTCGACCGCCTCTTTGACGATGCATTCAATGCGTCCCTCTACTCCGCCGTCCCGTCATGCCAACGTGCTGCATCTCATCGGCCCGACTCTTTCCGTCCTAGGTGCGCTTTTTCACGCCAGGTCCTGCTAGTTTGCCGTTCTCATCCGTCGGTCTTACTTTCCTCAGACTCGACTTGCACGAATCCAAAGACGCCAACTTGGTGACGGCCACGTTCGAACTGCCTGGGCTCACGTCCGAGGACGTTACCATCGACCTCCATCACGACCGCCTGACCGTCTCCGGCGCGTCTTCCTCCTCGGACGTGCATGAGGAACCTGGGCACGCGGCTCGCGGGCGTCTGTATGGCATGTTCTCCAGGATGCTGCGGGTCCCATTTGGAACCAAGGTGAGTCGCTCGCGGGTGACCATGCAGACGTTGGTAGCTGACGCGAACGGTAGGCCGAGGACGTCAAGGCCAAGGTGGAGAATGGCCTGTTGACGGTGACCTTTCCCAAAGTAACGGAAGGGCAGCCTCAGCGGATCGCCATCGAGTAGTAGTCTCATGGTTTCCTTGGACCCGCATTCGATAGTACATGTGGTGGCGCTCTTCGGCACCACATGAAATCTGGACTTTGTTGGAGAAGAAATGTTATGACTAGTATTATGATAATTCATATCCTCCGACTCCTCGAAGCACCGCTTCCTGGGTGATGTTTTTCCTCTTGTTCGAGCTCGGTACGCAGTAACCGTTACGTTCAAGTTTTACTTATAATCGTCTCGGGTACTATACGTATTGCTTGTTATTTCTTGTACATATTGTAACATCTCCAATAAAGCGAAGGATGGGAGGGATATCTAATCTGCATGCAAACGGACACGCTCTACCATGATCTCGGCCATCGACGATCGACGACGTGTGATCAGAAGTCTAATGGAGTCCACAGCTCAACCGTGGAAGGCACGAAAACCCCCGGAAAGCGAATAACAAGAAGAGCGCGACGAGGGAGAAGACGTTATTGACGTCGCCGTCGCAGCGTCTCCTCTGGATACC
>JBBPTU010001245.1:0-13607 GCA_038094295.1 Tylopilus aff. beelii
CATTCTAAGACTCAAGGACACCAAGAAATCTGCTATGGAAGACAATGGCGAAGATGAAAGCTCTATGGAGGGTTACAATGAGAGAGTTAAAGACCACATCAAAGCAGGAAGTGCCATCATTATTGATTTCCCTCCTTCATAAGAGTTACCTATCTCAAAGTTTGACTACTGACCTTTTTTTTGGCAACAGTGGTAAAAAAGAGACTATTGAGAGCAAGGAGGAGGATGAGGACAACAACAATGATGATGACAACGACAATGATGACAAAACACTAATAGTCAATGCAATTCCAGTCACCTTATATGGCATCCCCAACTTGAAGGAGATGATTCCCCTGAGGCCCAAGTTTGCTCAAGATCCAGAATACCAGTGGCCACCAGTTCACCATAACCCACAAGCTTTACGAGCAATCTTCAAGAACAAAGCAATCTCTGAGGCTGGCTTCATTGCTCTCCAGGCTGCAACTGCAGAGGTGAAAGTAGTTTAGGTTCTCACAGTTTGGACTGTATTTGTACTATTGCCAGTGAAGTTATTGTATCGCTATTGTGTGCTCTGTACTCAGTGTACCATGACTGTAACAAATACTCTTTGCCATGGGAATATTTGCAAGGATGAGTGCCCAATGTGGTGTTTCGCTGAGCTTAACCCTTAACCACCATCATGTCGACCAATGGCACTCCAGATAATGAGCAATCAACTTCAGACGAGGTGACTGCACCAAAGCCTAGGGCCAAGACTCTGATGAAATCAACTGTGGCATTAGCAAGTAATGAGAAGAAGCAACATAAGAAAGCTAAGTACATATTAATTCCCAATTTATCCTTATATGGCACTCATTGTATGGTAGAAGAAAGGATGGTGATGATGATCCAGAGGAGGCTGGACTTTGCAAGTGTCTATTAGTTGCATGATACATACCTCGTGGCCTAGATGCTTTCTGTAATCTCACAGAGGTCTTTCAGGTAGCGATCATGATGGAGTATGAGGAGTCTGAGGATCCAAAGAATGTACAATTGCAGAGGGATATCCTCAATAAGATGTATGTTTGCATTTGTATTGCTACATATATGCATACTAATTTTATCAATAGTGAAGATAGGAAGAAGGAGCGCTATAAGCAGACATTCAACTACCTGATGGAACACTCCCCATATCTCCAAGCAGCGGTCAGTGAAAAGAATCAAAGCAAAGTGAAGATGCTAGTCAAAGAGGTCTGTCCTTGTTTATTCTTTGTGATCTACAATCCCTCAGGCTCTTCTTCTCAGATGCAAGCCGCTGCTATGCATATGTGTTCCAATGATGGCTCCTGTCTATGCAAGGTGGTCAGGAGATATGCCGCTCCAAATCCTGATGAAAAGAGTATCGAGCCTCCAGTCTCAGCCAAAACAAAAGCAGGCCATGCGCAAATGGGATTTCTCCACAAGGAACTCGGCACTTTGTTATGCCCCATCAAATATCATCAACAGTACCAACAAGATGTGAGTGCATAAGTCAAAATTTTATTGATGGTAACTGTGTTCTGATATACATCAAAGGATGAGAAAAAAGTTTGAAGATCTATCCAACATATGCAATGTAATGGCTAACCTCTGGCCTGCATATATGTACACCGGAGACATCCCAGGTTTGTGCTATGATCCTCCCATGATCTCCAAGGGCTTACTTGATGGCTATCTTGTCAAATGTGTAAGTATTTCACTCAATGACAAATATTGCATTCCAGTTGACTCGTCACAGGTTGCAAAGCATATATTCACATGTCCATCCTCTGCCCTATCAGAACAAGTAAAGACTGCTCGAGCTGGAAATGCAAAGATCCACGGGATGTTATGTGTCAAAGCTGATCATATTGCATATGCTGCAGTCCAAGTATGTCCATCCTTGACTTTGGTCATGAACTGAATAGTGAGATTCCACTTTATAGGCTCATTTTATCATATCCTCTGCTAAGAAGTGGAATGATCAAGATGGTTTATTCAACTACATTGACTACTACTATCGTATCATCTGTCTGATCCATGAGACAAGGGATCATGAATGGGCTGAAGAATTACTCAGAATATACAACATGTAAGTAGACAATACAGTAATGATCATTTACTAAGGAATTTCTTAGGGAACTCTTTGGAAGTCATCATGAATTAATCACGCAAGATACTGCACTACTGTTAGAAGAAGAAGAAGACCTACTGGAGATGGAACATCAATTTGAGGCACGCAAACTGGCACCTGTTCTCAACCTGGAGGGTGCTGATGTCAGTTGAGCCCAAGGATCAGAGGAACCTGTTGCACATAGTACATCCACTGAAGATAACACTATTCTTGGTCAATCCATCACTAATTCACATGTTCAGGACATTTTCAATGTTGACTTGGATTCAGAACAGCCAACAAGTGCTACAAGGTCTCAGGCTGAGTTAACAGTCGATGAGTCAGGTAAAGCAAAACAGAGGAAACAATCCCTACCATGCAATGCTGTCAACTCAGAGAAGACTCAAACTCTCCCACCAACAATCAGACATGTGATCGAGAGCAATTCTCCTGGTCCATCGATCATCAAGAGGAAACAAGCTGTCCCTACCATGGTCCACAATCTGTTCAATGACGACGAGCCTCTGAGCAAGATTGATGAACCATCTGAGGAGCCAGTTGGGAAGAAGAAGCGCACCTCTGCCAGTACTAGCAAGGTGGCCACAAAGAAGGGTGGTCGGAAGAAAAAATAAGTCACAGAACCTCAGGCTGTTAGTCTCTGGTTATTTTTTTGGCCACTAACTCATGTCTTCAGATGTTGTAGTGTATCACTTTCATTCCTAGTCCTTCAGTTGCTCAGTTCTACTTCATCATCACTCCTATGCAAGGTTGTCTTCAGTTTCATGTCCTTCAGCTACTCAGATCCTTGTATCCTTTGGTTGCTCAGATTGTCCTATGCAAGGTTGTCTTTCGCTTTGGTTTCATGTCCTTTGGTTGCTCAGATTGTCCTACACAAGATTCTTTTTCACTTCAGTTTTGTGTCTGCTCTGGAGGACTTGTAAGTTCATGTATAGTATGTTCTGTGGTTCACTGGTCCATAGCAGTGCCGGGCCAATAGGTATGTTGTATGGATCACTAGATGTATGTCCTTACCACTGTAATCAAAAGTTATATGTGCATTCCACTAGCCTGACGAGTGTGATATGATGGTTGATAATGATATGGGGCAGGGATAAGAGAATGGCACAGTGATAAAGGATCGTCGAAAAAGCACAATACAATCCAAAACAATGTTTTGTTACATACTGGTTATACGGATCACCAGAATATGATCAAGGTGACAAAGGTTATATACATTACATGAGGTTATATGTTCTTAGCACATTTGGGCAAGTTTGCCAATGTAAGTACTGGGGGATGGGGAAACATGACCATAACAAGAGATATGATCAGCAGAGAGTTATAGCATCCATGAGAAGATGACAAAGACAACATGAGAGTGGTTCTCATGTCAGTGAGAAGGCATACTATGTAATCTGGAGGGATCTTAGATAGAGTCTGTATGGTGGTGTACAGGATGAAGTAAGTGTGAATACAAGTTGTGGTGAGGGCCCACACAACACATATGGAAAAGGAGAGAAAAACAGTCAAACCAACCATGTAGTTACCAGACAATGTCTTCTCTGATAGCAAATCAATCCTCCATGTTGGACCAGGAGAAGTCCCCTCTTGGGACTATTTCATTGTCTACATAGAAGCCAACTCCCTGGTAGAGCCTGTCTAGGACTGCTTCTTGAAGGGTGTAATGCAGATCCTGTTGGTGACATGCCATGTCAGTCCAGACCATAACACCCAGTCAGGTAAAGGCATAGGAGTTCATTCTAGGCCAAGGACAAATATATGCAAATAGGTACCTTTCTGTCAAGGTCTACATGATAACCAGTTGTTGGAATTCTTTATGTTAGGCTTAGCCTTTCTGTTTCAGATCTTCTTGTCCACAGACTAGATCTATCATGGAGATGACATAATAGTGATTACTCAAACATTTCAGGAATCTGTTGCACAGTGATAAGAAACCTATATAGTGGCTCAAAAAAGTGTTCCAATGTTGAGCCATTTTGAAGTGATTGATTGATTGCCAAAGATGATGATCAAAGAAGATCAAACAATCACAGCATAGAAGGAAGCACTTTCCATTGACACTCTAATACCACTTGGATTATTTGAGCATCATTCCAATTCTAGACATTTAGTATTTAGTGTACCTTCCTTTGGCTTTAATCACTGCCTCTATCCTCATAGGCATGCTTTCAATCAATTTTGAACCCTCCTCAACCTCAATCTTACCCCACTCAACTACAATCCTCTTCTAAAGTTCCCATACTCCTCTTGCTGACCTTGGATAGCTATTGAGCTTTTTTTTAGAATTTGTCAGAGATGCTCAATTGGACTAAGGTCTGGAGATTGTGCTAGCCAGTATATAATTTCAATACTATCAAATTCAAACCAATTCTGAGCCTTTTTAGAGTAGTGCATATGGTCATTATCTTGTTGAAAGATGATGCTCTGCTCAGGAATGCCAGAATACTCCATGCTGGGAAGCACTGGCAGACAACCTTCCAAAACAGAGATATACTGCACAGCATCCATATGATCCTCCATCTCTGCCAAAATACCAATCCAATTCCAGCCCATCCATCCTCAGACCATCAAAGAACCCCCTTTAAACTTCATTGTCCCTTGAATCTCACTGTCCTACAATAACTCACCTGCCATTTTCCATACATACTTTCTTCCATCTGACTCAATCTTGTTGACTTTGGTCTTATCTGATCAAATGATCCCAGTCTAGTCCTCTACAGTCCAGTTTAATACTTGAGAGCAAAGGCTAGCCTTTGTTTTCTATGTCTCACAGACAGGAAAGGCTTCTTCTTCTTGACTATAGCCTTCAAGGAAGCAGCCTTGAGCACATTGTGAACAGTCTAAGAAGAGATAGGAAATAGCAGTGCAGAATTAATAAAATGGGTTGCTTGGATAGCATTTTCAGCCTTACCAGTAAGAATGCTAGAGATAATTCTTCTTTTATCAGTGGGAGAAAGCTGAGAAAGACATCCTAGCTTGAGGTTTTCCTGCTCTGGAAGGGATTCCTTGATAACTCTAGCCACAGTAGATTTTTCCAGATTAGTTTGAGAGAAGATATGATGGATAAAGAGGCCAGATTCAGAGAGGGTAAGGATATTTGCTTTAATAGAGGTAGGAATTGGTTTCATGGTAATGTTGATTTGGCTAGATAGGATGTGGCCCATTTATATGTCTGAGAATTATGTCATTTACATTAGCAACCAGGGGCAGTACATAACATCCATCAGAAGCTATCAAAATCTTATATTATTTACTAAATAATGAATAACAATATGATGCTCAAATCAGTGTCCCAATAATATATCATTTTAAAATAGTCACATCTCAGTGGTATAACAACCAAATCACATGATCCAAGCAGTGTTAGAATGCCAATGGCAAGTGCTTTCTTCCATGCTGCAATTGTTTGGACTTATTTGTTCTTCATCTCTGGCAATCAATCAATCACTCCAAAATGGTCCAACATTGGGACATGTTTTAAGCCACTGTAAAACAAGTGATGAATATATTACATGTCATAGACATCATGATGGAACACATATCATCTTATGTTTTGTATGTCTTCAATGGTTTCAACCACATTTAGGATAGTGATACAATAGATGATTATTGTTACAGTCTGGACTGACATGGCACACCATCAGCAGGACCTGCATTCCACCCTATGAGAGGTGGTTTTCAATGGATTCTATCAAGGAGTTGTTTTCTACATTGACAACAAGATAGTTCCTGGAGGGGACTTCCCCTGGTCCAACATTGAAGATTGCTTTACCTCAGAAGAGGGCATTCTCTGGTGACTACATGGTTGGTTTGATTGTTTCTCCCTTCTTTCCCATATGTATTGTGCAGGCCCATGCCACAACCTTTATTCTCACTTACCTCATCCTGTACACCACCATATGGACTCTATCTAGATTTCCTCAGATTATATAGTATGCTTTCCCACTGATGTGAGAACCACTCTCATATCACTGATATCATCTTCCCATGGACACTAATCCTCTCCCATAGTCATATCTCTCATTATGACTACATTTTTCCATTCCCCAGTACTTATGTATAAATACCCCTAGAGAGTGCCCTGTACTTTAGTTTGATCTATGCAATTTACCTGTGTTCTCATCTCATCCACTATGAAGATAGGATTCTTCTAGCAAGACCATTGCCAAGCTGGATCCCCTCTATCAGACTCTGATCATTATCCTCTATGTCTACTGTTCAATACTAGATGAACTATGGAGAAGGGAATGACAGGTCATGTATCATAACAAAAGATCAAACTCCTCCCCTGGCTCCAACTCTTAAGCTCAGAGCCTGCCTACCCCCCCACATCCTATTGAAGTCCCCCCTCAGACAACTCCTTGGAAGATCAGTCCCACATCCCTACATCCTCACACCCTCACCCTCCATAGACCAACCTGGTGGTTCCTCATACAGCACCTATGACTCATCACCCAATGCCAAGAAGCAGACATACCTGGCACCTGTTAATGTGGTAGCATAACAGTACTTCTAAGATCAAGAGTGATAGGGCCTGGATGTAAGTTTGCAAGGAGTTGGTGAAGGCCAGGGCAACAATGATGCAGGTATGGTGATTCCGGGCCAGAATTAAGGGTCTCGCTCGGTCGTGAGCAGCACGAGTAAGTTATGCTGATGATTGTGTAGATTGTTACGGGCTGGGAAGAGATAGAGGCTCGCTATGCTGAGTTGCATCAAACTATTGATCGTGCTACTGAAGCTTTCGTATCAGCAGGCCTCCTCAGCACCTTAGACCAGGACATGTACCTTGTGTATCCCATAGGGGAGTCGAACGTGGGAAGCCCAACCATGGAATAGCTGGGTACCTATTTTTCCTTGCATCGCTTTCCTTTCCCTTTCTGTCTTCAATCTGATCTTATCTGTACACCGCCATACAGACTTATTAGAAGCGTGTCACTGTCTTGCACAGTCCACAGTATGTCTTCCTCATTATCTTTTCATTTCCACTTGCATCGCCTTCAGATGGAGCTTGTAGTTAGTACTTTCCTGGACACTCCACCTCCCCCTGCCAATTCTCCTTACATTGGTAGTAGTTTCCCATCTCTCCATAGTTATGTATAAAAGCACCACTATCAGCACTCATGTACTTCAGTTAGATCTACACAATCATCAGTGTAACTTACTCAGCTGCTCGAGGACCGAGCAAGACCATCATCCTGGCTTGGAATCGCCATACCTGTGTAATTGCCGCCCTTGCCTTTACCATCTCATTAAGAACTTACATTCAGGCCTTGTCCATCTTGCTGTTGGAAGTATTGTTGTGCTATCACGTTAACAAAAGATCTAACTCTTCCCATGGCTCCAACTAATACATTCGGAGCCCCCCACCACCCACCATTACGTCCTATCGAGTCCCAGATAGCTCCAACTCCAACTCCCCTCCACCCACACCTCCTCGAAGAACACCCGTGCGTCCACTGGTTCCTCTTGTCGCAACTACATCACATCGTATTCAGGATAGATGCACGCCTCTACCTAGCAGAACGCCTTCACTTCCCATCTCACACCTCCCAATAGGGCCAGAACATTGGAGAGCTCAAAGTACTTCTCGAAGCTCGCCAAACCCCCCTCTTCTCAAAGCTGGGCAAACTGAACCCACTGCCAGTAGCTCTCCCCTCCCCTCTCAGACCCAGACCCCCCACTCCTTATCTCCGAACGATGAGGAAGTCCCCATTCACATGGATACGGAACCTATATCGGAACCTTCACAAATGTCTTACATCCCACCCAACGAAGGAGACGGTATCAACCTTTTTGGACCAGATCCGGACCTTGACTCCCATTCCTGTACCACCCCCGAACACCCAATTGCCACTGCCTTACAAGAGGCTATCCGAGACCCCCAAAGTTATGATAGAATGGCAGACACAGGAACCACCCCTGATGCATCCCTTAAAGAGAACAAAGCGGCTCTACCAGATTCCTTTTCTGGTAATGCCAAGGATGCTCACAGATGGATGTCACAGATGCAAGCCTACTTCCTCATCAACCCTGCCATTTTCGGAACAGAAACTGCCCCTAATGAGCAATAGATGGTTATCATGCTCCTTAACTGTATGAACAAAGGACAAGGAATGGCTTTCGTGGAAAGCTGGTATGACCGAATTCAGGACGATAACATAAAAGAAGAAGATATTATGTTCGCCAAGGTGTCTAAGGACTTCCTTGCGCACTTTTCCCCACTCTCCATTAAACAGGAAGCAAGGAATGCCCTAGATACCATCACCATGAGCGACTTTAGGGTAGACTTCCAAGAATTCAGAACGGCCTTTGAACTAGACCTAGCCAGGTCCCAGATGGATGACCAAGATGACATCAAGGGAATCCTTCATGGAGTGGTCTCCCTAGAAATAGCACAAAAGATGTCCAGAGTAAATGAGAAATCCAAAACCACTCGGGAATGGCTGGATAAGGCAGGAGAATTCTACGACAGGGACCTCCAGTATAAACATGACCGATGGAGAAAGGGAGGAAATTCATCTCACACCCACCCCACCGATAGTCATAGGAGGAGAGACCCCAACGCCATGGATGTAGACGCCGTCTGCCTTACTCCCGACAAGTGCATGGAATGCTTCACAAAATGGCTGTGTTTCATTTGCAGGAAGAAAGGATGCTCTGCTAGGAACCACAAAAAAGGAAAGGCCCCCTGGAAGGAACAAAACAGGAACCCCCCTTGCCAAGAAATCAGGGCTGTGGCGATCGCCGATACCCCACTCGGGCGATTTGCCAAGAAATATAGAGTTTTGAAAAAAGCTGCATTAGAAACCCTCCAAATCTGCTATTCCAAGCCAACCAACAACTCAGAAGAAGGAGAAGAAGAAGAGGCAGATGACGAAACTGCCGTAAACAGACTAACCCTAGACGAGGGTTTTTAGGCGGGAAGGAAGGATCGGCGTCTTCACTTCCCAGAATCACTCCTGTATTTGTAACCGATAAGAAATCTCAGTCAATGCATATTCCCCTCTCACTCTATGCTGGGACAACAGGACAAATCGCTGAAAGAAAAGCCCTAATCAACAGTGGGGCAACAGGATGCTTTATTGATCACCAGTTGGTGGCGCACATGAAATGGCCAAAGAAATGCCTCTCCAGGCCAATCAAAGCCAGCAACATGGACAGAACAATCAACCAGAACGGGCTAATACACTTCTCGGTGACTCTTCAGTTACGTATAGGAGAAAGGGAATGCCCACAGAAGTTCTTGGTTATTAACTGCAGGAAGGAAGACATCATCCTGGGGCTCCCATGGTTATGAGAACAGAACCCAATAATCAATTGGGCCACTGGGAAAGTTTTGCTTACATCACCCCTGAAATTACGGCACAATTCCCCGAAAGCAGTAATGCAGAGATACCTGGTACAATATCTAGGAATGGACCCAGATGCCCGGATCGCCAAATGGTGGAAAAAGAAACTAGACCATGAAGCTGCTCAGGCTTACCCTATATGAAGGACCACCATCTCGACCAAGATAGCCACCGAAACGACAAAGAAAGATGTATCTCTCCCCAAAGAATATGTCAAGTATAAGGGAGTGTTTGGGGATCCCCCTCCAGGCGAACTTCCTTCATCAAGGGAATTTGACCACTCGATTGACCTTACCCCAGACTTCATACCCCGATGCGCTAAAGCCTATCCCCTCAACCCAGAAGAACAGAAAGCCTGCCAAGAGTTTATCAATGAACATCTCAAAAGCAGGAAGATAATACCCTTGAAATCTCCCCAGGCGTCCCCCTTCTTCTTTGTTCCCAAAAAAGATGGAAAGATTTGACCTTGCCAGGACTACCGGTACCCAAATGCCGGAACTATAAAGAATGCGTACCCCCTTCCGCTCATCTCCGACCTGATAGACAAGCTGAAGGAATCATCTATCTTCACCAAAATGGATGTCTGATGGGGATACAACAACGTCCTGATTCGACTGAATGATTGGTGGAAGGCTGCATTTAGCACTCCATTTGGCCTCTTTGAGCCCACAGTGATGTTCTTTGGACTGTGTAATTCCCCAGCCACCTTCCAGGCCCTGATGGACAGTATCTTTGGGAATCTCATCGTGGAAGGGTGACTTGTAATCTATATGGATGACCTCCTGATCCATTCAGCTGATCAAGAGACCCACAACAGGAGAACCAAACAAGTCCTGGTGCGACTTCAGGAGCATAAACTCTATCTGAAGTTGGAAAAGTGCAGCTTCAACATTCCCAAAGTGGAATACCTAGGGATGGTAGTAAAGAAAGGGGCAGTATTAATGGATCCAGTCAAACTCACAGCAATCCAGGAATGGCGACCCCCCACCTCGGTAAAAGCTGTCCGCTTATTCATCGGTTTCTGTAACTTCTATCAGAAATTCATCCCGGGGTTCTCCGATATCGTTCAACCCCTGCACTCTCTGACCAAAAAAGGGGCCCCCTGGGACTGGACCGGTGACCATCAACAGGCTTTCTTGGCATTAAAGGAAGAGTTCCTCAAGGCCCCCATCCTCCGCTACCCGGATACTGCCCAGCCATTCACAGTTATGACCGATGCCTCTCTCATGGTGGCTGGGGGAGTTCTGATGCAGAGAGATACCATGGGTGACCTCCACCCCTGTGCTTACTTCTCGAAGACCTTCAGTTCCACAGAGTGGAATTATGACATCTATGACCGAGAAATGCTCGCCATCATCCTGGCCCTCCACGAATGGTGTCATTACCTCATGGGAATGGTTCACCCGGTCACCATTCTCACTGATCATCGCAACCTCACGTACTTTAAGCACCCCCAGGACCTCTCCTGCCAGCAAGCCCACTGGCAGATGTTCCTCCAAGATTTTGACCTGTTGTGGCAGGCCCTGCCCGGTACAGCCATGGGCCCAGCAGATGCCCTGTTCAGGAAGGATGAAGTGGATACCTCCCTCGACAATCACCAGGTCACCTTCCTCCTGCTGGAAGCCTTCATCCGCATGATTGACATTGCCATCGTGGACAAGATCTCCTCCTCGACGGCCTCCGACCCCCTGGTCCTCCACACTCTCCAGGCCTTGTGGGGGAACTCCCCCCTCCTTCCCAGATCTCACCAGGACGATTGGACCTTCACTGAGGGATCCCTGTACTTCAAGGGCCGCCTTTACATGCTGGAGCCAGCTTGTGCGGATCTCCTCCGAGAACTCCACTATTCCCCCACAGGTGGCCACAAGGGCCACTTCCACACTCTTCATCATGTCTCACAGGACTACTGGTGGCCTGTCCTGGCCACCCACATGTGTAACTTCGTCGCTGGTTGTGCAGTTTGTCAGGCCTCCAAGGTCAACACCCATCCCACTGTCCCGGGTCTCTCCCCCATCGGCTCTACCACCCTTCGCCCCTTCCAGCAGATCTCTATGGACCTTATTACAGATCTCCCCCTCTCCCACGGTCATGACTCCGTCCTGGTTGTGGTCGACCAGGGTCTTACAAAGGGGGTCATTTTCTGCCCTTGTTCCAAAACTATCAGTGCAGAAGGGGTAGTTGAGCTTTTCTTCCGGTTCGTCTTTCCCAGATTCAGACTACATGACAAATGCATCTCAGACCAAGGCCCCCCATTCACATCCACCTTCACCAAGGAACTTGCAAGACTCCTTCACTATGATGTAGCCCTCTCCACGGCCTACCATCCTCAGACTGACGGCGAAACCGAACAAGTCAATCAGGAACTGGAAACTTACCTTTGAATATTTTGTGGAAACAAACCTGACGAATGGGTGACAATGCTCCCCATGGCCGAATTCTCCCATAACTCGGCAACCCATTCTGCCACCAATGTCACCCCATATTCCCTCATGATGGGATATGAACCCCGAGCATATCCCCCACTGTCTAAGACCACCTTCCTCTCTGCATTAGAAACATGTGTCAAAGTACTAGAAGATGCACGAAAAGAGGCCCTGGCAGCCCATCACAAAGCCCAACAGGATATGAGGGAACAGGTCACCTCTTGTTTTAAGGGATGGAAAGTAGGGATGAAAGTCTGGTTGGAAGCAAAGGACCTCCGGGTCAAATACAGAAACTGGAAATTAGCCCCGAAACGAGTAGGCCCCTTTGAGATCACTCAGGTACTCAGTCACCTAAGCTATTGGATCGCAATCCCCTCTACATGGAAGATTCATGATGTTTTCCACGCCTCGAAATTAACTGCCACCGTGACAACGCGGGAACACGGACCCAGCTTCCCAGCCCCACCACCCCAATTAGTCAACGGGGAAGCAGAGTATGAAGTAGAAGCCATCAAATGCCACAGAAAGATAGGGCAGCATACTGAATATTTGATAGCCTGGAAAGGCTTTGCACCATTGGAGGACTCATGGGAACCCGCCAGGAACCTAATGCATGCCAAGAAAATGCTAAAGGACTACCAGGTGAAACATTGGAAAGACTTCCCACACCTCTAAACCCTGAACCATGCTCTCCTCCACTGACCTCATCACCATTGTTGTCGTCTCATTCTTCCTTCTACTCGCCTACTTGGCATTGTTACTCTCAAAATGAGGAATGGTCTTCCAAGTCCAATGGACCCATACAGAATTTTGCATCATGATCATCACCCCCACCTATGCCTCAAACATGGTAGGGCAGTCTTGGACTTACATGGCTCCCACCGCTCCCCCGCAATCTAACCCAAATTGAAACCCCACATGGAACCCGAATGATGGGGCGGTGCAACTGGATTGAGAAAGGGGACTGGACTAACTGGTATTCATACCCCCACTGTTCTTTGACAACTAAAACCCCATGCCTTTCCTCCCCTCCCACGTCCTGACCTGCAATGTCAATGCCACCTACCCTGATGGTGACTCTCTCCCTGAGTCCATCCCCTGTTTCTTTGAATACCTTATCCCCCAGCTCGAGCTCGAGCTATTGGACCTCCTCTCCCACTCCCCTGACCGACTTGCTGAGCTCAAGCAAACCGCCTGTTGGAGTGTATCGCTCATCGTCCTCGCTCGTACGTTACTGCTTACATAACACAATACTTAGATAGCGGACTGTACTGTACTTTGTCTTCATCTACTATCACGAATAACTATGTCGCCTCGTCACGCCTCGTCAGCAAGCCGTGAAGCTCCGGCGAAGATCTTTCAACATAGTAGACCAGGCCTCGCGCTATCGGGGTCTCACAAAACGATAGCCGCACGACGGGCTGTGTGAGCGCGCTGTTGACCAATGGGCCGTGTCGCGGGTGCTGCAATCTGTCGACCGACGGGCCGTGTCACAGATCGTTTCAGGCTTTTTCTTTCTAGACCTTTCTTGGACTCAGGGCAGGTGCTCTACCCCGCATACATCCACCTTCCTCTTCGTTTTTCCCTTCATTTCGACATCTCATCCATTCCCTCATCATGTCATCCATTCTCAACACATCCGTGATGCCACGTCTCAACGAGAGCAACTATCTCACTTGGCACATCCGAATGCGTGCACTACTGATTCGCACCGATCTTTGG
>JBBPTU010001246.1:0-13601 GCA_038094295.1 Tylopilus aff. beelii
AGCTGGTCCCACGATGCACGGCACAAGGCGAGGACCCGAAGGTCCGCGATCCACGGATATTTAGGGGGGACCTTGAACGCCTACTCTCCAGAGGAAATCCCTTTACGGAGACTGTACGTGAGGAGCCCGCACCAATTCTCCCGTACCGCAGTTTGGTATCAGTGACGCCAACTTTCGGACTTTCGCGGGGCTGCTGTGAAAGGTTACGCGCGGATTTTCCTATCGTGGTAAATTTCCCACAGCCAGCCTTGCAAGGTTTGAACCTTCTCCCTCAGCGCTGCGGTCACAGGATCAACTTTGCGGTAAAGACTTGTCTCAATATGACGTTAAACCTGCACATTTAATCCCGCCGCGTTTTTCTTTTGCTATCTCACCGCGTTTTTTTTGGTTATCTCGTCGTGCGTTTTCACGACCTGCAGTAACAATTGGTAATCTCGCGCTAGCTGGATGTAGGGAATAGCACGGGTATGCCCCTGGGTGTCCAGAAGTATACCCGTACCTGTACCCGTAGAGGGTTTACCCGCAGGTACGTGGTGGAGTGATGGGATCGGCACGGACATGTCGTCGTCGCTAACATGGTAGTGGCAGCAGGGTCCGCTGCTGTTACTGCTACGTTGTCATCGGTGACGACGTGGTTGTGGGGTCTGCGTTGACACGTCGTTACGATTGACAACGCGGTGGTGATGGCAGCAGGGTTTCTGCTGCTGCGTCGTCGGCGTCGGCACAGTGGTGGGGTTGTGGTGGGCGCTGCGGATGACTTCCGTAGTTGGAAGCCGTTACCCCTCACCACGGGGTTTAGCACCACTACCTAGTCGTCGACGTCCAGGTCGACGCATCCCTGCCTCTCCCACGTCCGTATCCCGCCACCGCACTGTCGAACATGACAGTGGCAGCCTCCGACAACTTTTATCCTTGATGATCGCACGCGGAAACCGGTGTGAGCTCCCCTGGCACGTCATGTACGTACGCCGGGACTAACGTCGTGCCGCCTAACGCCACCCCACGCGACGAAGGGCATCATCACATTCGGTCACCACCACCACCACCGCATCGTCCGCGCCGACCCTACCACCACATCGTCAATAACGGTGCGGCAGCAACAGTAGGTGCCCCACCATCACCACCACTGCATCGTCAGCGATGATGACGCGCCCACGTAGACCCCACGACCGCGTTGTCAGCAACGACGACGCGTCCGCACCGACCCACCACCACGTTAGCGACGATACGTTCGTGCCAACCCCACCACTCTACCACGTCGTCAACGCCGTACCTCCGGGTCCAGGTACGGGTATACCTCTGGACACTCGTGCTATTCCCTGCATCCAGCTAGCGCTACCTTCACCTGATTTCTCCCTACGGTAGATTACCATTTGTACTACCATTACTAGTATACATGTTGAATACCTGTGACACCTAATATGAGACATTGTTACTGCCGGTCGTGAAAATGCACGGCGAGATAAACAAAAAAACGCGATGAAGTAGGAAAAAAAAAAACGGCGAGATGGGCAAGAACGCGGCGGGAGATATCAGATGTGCAGATTTAGCGCTCGTCATATCTCAGTAGCCTCGCGCCAGGTTATCTTGGTGCGCTTTTCGTGCGGCCCGCTTCACAGGATGTCACGGGAGATTACCTATCGGAAAAATCGTCCAGCCTCCGAGATACTCCCCACGCATCATACGTTTTTTCAACGGGATTTCCAGGTTTGGAACGTTAACGCGCCATCAACTGCGCATTTTTACAACGTCGTTGATCTTAGTAATTGTCGCAGAGGCCCTGGGTTCATCTGCCTTAAGTCTACCAAAGGATCGCTGGTTGATACTTCGGTGCATCCTTCTGAAATGCACAACAGCAACCGCAACCCCATCCATTCATATTCCCCATTCTACTGAATCTGATCTATGGTCTCGCTGTTTGGGCTCATCTATTAAATATCCCAGCTCTCAGCATTCCGCAATGCTGGGCTTTCGTTGTTAATCAAGGACTCGAAGAAGATCCATCGGAAGATGTTTGATAGGGTGCCCGATAACCCAATACTGATGAAGCACATGTTAGGGATATGCATCACTATAGCCGCGTCTCTCTGGACTCAATATGGTTGCTCGCTACGCCGTCCCGGTGAACTACCCTTGGAGAAGCTGAGTCATTTCTCTCAGTAAGATCTACAGCTACTGTAGGAACTTGTGAGGCCGCTTTCAATGATTATGAACCATCTGCGATTTGTGACCCCTGATTCTTGATTCATTTCTTCAAATCCCCATATCCAATGGATTGTAATCGTTCCTATGCATCATAAAGAAGTACGAGGTCTAGGTCTGACGTCCTTGGACAGACAGCAACGATGCACCCTTGTTGAGTTCTTTGGGTATGGTAAACTGGGACAACGACCTAGTTAAATGACCCACAGGTACTTCCTATAACGTCGGGTCCGAGACTACGAGTGCCATTACTTTTGTAAGATGAACTTGGAATTGGCTGGCTGGCCGGGCCGCATCAGTAAATCTGGAACATGGATCTTTGCAAACGCACTTGTCAAGACCCTTATTTGTCTTTTTAAACCGACTTCATCCAATCATGGCTCTGGGATCGTGTACGAAAGGTCATCAAGCGGCGACGTTACTGTGTAGCTTGCTGATGGCCCCTTCGCCTCCGATCCGGTGTCTCCCAGCGACGGGTTAGGCCGCATTTCTTGAAATAGAGACAGTGAACGTGGCGACTGCCAACAAATTACGAGAACATGCGGATGGGGTAAGTGTATACGATATCATCCATTCGGCGATGGTGCGTCTTGACCTTTATGCAAGTGGGGACAGATCTGGGTACGGTCGCATTAATTGAGTTCGCCCCCGAGTATTTCGTCGTGCGTACCAGATTGCAAGGTAGGACCAGATGGGGATACGGTCGCATTGATCGAGTTCGCCAGCAAGTCATCGGTCATGCGTACCTAATGCGTCTCGCTGATGTTATTCCCATTTGGCAGTGCAAGCTACATCCACAAGAGGGACACAGACTACATATGGAGAATTGATTATCTTCCCGTGTCGAAGTGTCCGCGCGTGCTGCTAGTAGGTCACTGATGGGCTGTGTTCCGCCAGGGAGGGCTCGCTGGGGCATGTTACATTGAGGTAGCGGCGTACGCAACGCATGAATGGGTCTCATATTTGGATCTGTTGTGATGGCATGAATGCCCAGTCGGTAGTCAGAAAGACTCGGAACATACACGCTGACGGAGCCCACCAGCAATTGTGTCCATGAAGCCGTACCGGTATTTCACTTCGATTGACGTGGGTGCAATGCCAGAATGAATTTAGCTCCCGAAGTTGGTGGGCGCAGAGTCTCCGCCACACGAATTCCATCCGGGGTAAAGCCTCTCCAGCCCGAGTACTTCGGCGACAGTGGAAGAATCATCCCGTTGTGACTGCCAGTGTGACTCGGGTCCTTTCGACAGGATGCAAACAAGGCTGTGACTGATTAACCCATGGAGCAACTGACCGACTCGGTTTCCGATTGGGCCTTGGTATCCAGACTACTGTACCATTCCAATCGATTCGTCCGTCGCGCGTCACAAGGGCACCAAATTGAATGAAAATTTCACCTCTGTCACATGTCGAGGGCGTCCCTGAAATGGCCGGTTTGGGTCAAAGTTTGTCTGGGTGGGTTTGGGTCCCTGGTATGGGTGGACGTGCCGCGCGCGGCTGACATTCGTCGGCGCTTCAAATTCGGGAACGTCCGTCGCAGGGCGAAGTTTGGGTGGGTTGCGGCTGACGGGGCGGAGGTTGAATTGCGTTCCTTTTCCCCTTCCACCCGCCAGCGTCGCCGCCCGCATTCCTTGTCGGCCCGCCGCCCGCCCGCCTACCCGCCCTTGCCCCGCCTCCGTCGTCGGCCCCCCCTTCCTCGCCCCCTTCGCCATCGCTCTAAGCATCGTCGCCCGCCGCCCGCCGCCCGCCGCCCGCCCCTTCATCCGGTCGCCCCTTGTCTTCTCCCCTGCCAGCCAGCCGTCAGCCTCCTCGTGGGATCGGAGCGCAATCAGCCCTCGTGTCAGCCACCTCGCGCAGGGTATATATCGCGGTGCGTTCCCTCCCCCTCGGTGCGTCGTCTCTTTGTTCCCCCCGCTCATCTATTGACTATGCCCACCAGTTACTACCGCCACCTCCGCCTCGCCGCTTGCGTTGACCCGCTTCCCTTCCCTTCCCTTGTCTTCTCCCCTCCTGCCAGCCGTCAGCCTCCTCGTGTGATCGGAGCGCAATCAGCCCTCGTGTCTGCCACCTCGCGGGGGGTATATATCGCGGTGCGTTCCCTCCCCCTCGGTGCGTCGTCTCTTTGTTCCCCCCACTCATCTATTGACTAGGGCCAGCAGTGGCTACCGTTGCTGCCGCCACCTCCGCCCCGACGCTTTGGCTTGGTGGTCCCGTCTCCTCGTTACCTTCACTCGCCACAGCCTCTATCGTGGAGCATTGGTCGTACTTGCCCTTTACCTCCCCCTCCTTCTCGGTGCGTTGCCTCTTTGCTCTTCCGCTCATCTTTTGACTATGTCCTCCAGATGCTACCGCTACCTCCACCTCGTTGCTTGCGGCGGCAAGGCTGTGCCCACGGCGGCTGTGTCGTTGAGGATGACAGCCCATCCCGCCAATCCCCACTGCCACCATGGCGTTTATAACACCGCGGGAGCTACAGTGGCAACCCTGCCACCATTACCGTTGTCGATGATGGTGACATGTGTGCACTGACCCCACCACCGTACTTGTGTCGTCCTCGACGATGCAGCAGCGGCCACCCCGCTGCCACTACCACCGCGTCATCAAGGACAGCGGGACAGTCTCACCACTGACCGCGTCGTCCTCCTTCTCGCCCGGGCTTTACGCCACAATGACGTAGCTAGCATTCCAGCACCCGTTGGTGGTTCCCTCCGTTGAATGTATAAAGAGCTGACCATTCGCATTGTATTTGGCATTCCCTCCCTCCCTCTCCCGCTGTCTCTCTCCCGCTACCTCGTGTTCGCTCTCCCTTCTCTCATCGCTCTGCACAATCTGTTGTCTGTCATGTTGTCGCTCCCAATGAACTTACCCACCCTTCAAGATGAGGACCAGCGTGTCCTTGATGAACTCTCTCTCCGGACGACAGCAGTTGGGCTTGTCGTCGACTGTCCCAAGTGTGGCGGTTCTGTCACGCTCTCGATCTGTCAATCGGATCGCAATGGCAACCGTGGCAAGCCCATGGCCAAAGTAAGCCATCCGATATTCTTTTTGTTATTATCAGTTAAATGACACTGACCGATGTCGTAGCACTACTACTGTAACTTTTACAAGTGGTTTCCCAAGCTGCTTGATTATCCACGCATCATTGCTCGGATCCCTCCCTCGACGACGTCTCCCGAAACGGCAGGATCACAATCTGCACCGCCACCTGCCAAGCCCACTAAGGATAGACGATCCCGCCAGGCTGGGGATCCTTGTGCCCAGCCCTCCTGCAAGCGCCGGGGCGTGATCAAGTGCTCTCGTGCAATGTGCCTCACGCATTGCAGCCAAGTTCATGACGGTCTATGCCACTTTCACCAGAAGGACAAGCGCGATGGGGCACCCTTGAAGGAAAATCAAGATTTGGTCGAGTCTCAAGGTCAGCCAACGCCCACGCCCGGGGAGCCAGTTGAGTTTGGCTTAGGGTTACGCAACCTTCATGCCATGCTGGAGGTGTCACTCAGCCAGCGTGGTATATCAGTACCCATACCTGGCGCTGGATCGATGCCTTCACTACATGACCTCCTTCACGGTCCATCAGCCCCGCTGCCTGCCGCCGTATGCGATCCTCCGGGTCCCTCATCGTTCCCTGTATCCACCCCAGCGTCCGATCCCCCTCTGCCATCTCTGTCCTCTGGAACACAATGTACGTCTGTGCCAGCGTCGTCCTATATCTCCACAAGATCGGTACCTTTGCAAGCCCTTCCGTCAGCATCAGAAGCCCCGACAAGGTCCACTCTCCCTGTCTTGGGTGATACCTCTGTGGTCCCATCTGCGGTAACAGTAGTGGCAGGTAGTACAGCGCGACAACCCCGCATTACTCAGCAGCTCGACACACTCTGGATGTCAGACCTTACCGCACGTGCACAAAATGAAATAGAGGCACAAAGGGTGGCCACCCGGCGGCAAGAGATGGAAAAGCAATCGCGCCAGCGGTTTTACTTGCATTGGTTCAGTGAGGTACGCACTTCCTATACGGTATCATAGCACACTACTAATGTCACCTTTCTTTTTCTCATTCAGGATCATGCGCTGGTCCAGAGTCAGTGGATATCCAGCTGTCCGTATTACCCTCAGTACCGGTTCTCTGACGACGCCGAATTAATTGCCTCCCTCAAGATGGATCGTATTGAAGTATTTGATGTAGACTCGCAGCGCTGGATCGGCGCTCCCCTCACCTTCGATTTCACGCTCAAGACTGGTTGTCATCTTTTTGTGCGGCGCCTTGGCGTTACCCACTGCCATGATTTCGACGTACTGTTAGCTCAATCCAAACAGCAGTCCCGCCCAGGTCATCTTCGCCACAATATGAAGGGTGAACGAGATGTTGTCCGAGCACAGCTAAAGGGAAAGCGCGCGCTCTTGTCAGATGGGAGTGAATCCGAGGTAGAAATTATCTCAGTACGCAAGCGTGGTCGTGAGGAAAGTATCGAAGTGCGGGGCCGCACACCAACACGAGTACGGATCAACGAACAAGTTCCCACCTCATCTCCCTCGCGAGCGTCAATGTTGTCCCCACCAACTTCGTCGCTATCATCCCCCGCTCGTGATATATTATCCTTGTCGCCATCACCATGTCCCTCACCATTGCGAAAGTCCTCACAGCTTACGCCCCTCCTTGAGGAGGCTATCCGCCCTCCCATGTTGACCCCAGCGTCATCATCTACCTATGGTGAATTCAGTCCCGGCCTTTCCCCGCTCCCACAAACCACCAGCAATTCTACGCTCACAATTACGCAAGTGCAAGTACCATGCTATGATCCCGATGCGCGGGAAGTTTGGCCCTCTGGAATGTACACGGTTGACATGGCCGCCGGCTTCCATCAAATGAAAGACGAGCGGCTTCGTAAGTTGTGCCTCCAGCCCACGCTCTTCTCTCGTGTCTTTGGTGTCCCCTTTGTGAAGGGGACATATCAAGACAACCTTCGTGCATGGCAGCACACCCGGGCGGATCTTTTGGCCCAGTTCGAGAAGGCTGGTCGTACGCCAGAAGGTTTGTGGGCACGCTACTTGGCAGCACGCAGGGTTGCGCTTGGGCAATGCAGCAAGAGATCAAGCGGTCCCAGCAAGTTGCGTGGCGCTTAGTCCCTGTGATGTTTTCATTTTCAGTGTTGATGTAATGGTGCTACTTGACTGTTTTGTGTACGCTCAGGCTATTCTCTTGTTGACCCATATCCCACTTAGTATCATTGTTGTCGATAATGTCATGTTGTTTTGTCCTCTGTTCAGTGACCCTGTGCAATCGTGTCGTCGCGATCCCGACTGCTCCTTCCTCCCTTCACTCTGTCCCGAGCCCAATGGCTCATACTCTGTTGTTGCTGTTGTATCGCGTCCAACCAACCTGGCCCGCTCGTCCACCGCCACCTTATCATTGCAAGTCCAACCTCTCGCCCTTCGTTACTTTCGTCATCCTGCCTGTTCGCGTTTCCTCCTTGCCATCGTGGGTACAACCGCGACTAATTATCTTCTGTATTGACTGTCGTTTCGAGCCCAGTACCATCACTCTGTCATAGGATATCTACTCGGAAAACGTGGAATCTCCAATCTTGGGGGATGAGAAGATTCTATCGCGTCTGAACTTCGGGATAGAGTAAGGTAAAGAGACAAAATTACTGTTCGAAGTTCTCCCCACGTTGACAGTCGAGAAATGATGCCATTCAACGAGGACACAGTGGAGTGTACGGAGGCAACTATGAAAGTAGCGACGACGACGACGCGCCCACGCCGATTCCACCACTCCATCGTTGTCGATGACGATGCGTCCGGGCCGACTCTCACCGTTTCGTCGCGACGACGGCGCGGCAGCGACAGTGAAGGCCACACCACCAGCACCAGCACCACCGCATCGTCGACGACGACGTGTCCGCGCCCGTCCCTTCCCCCACCGTGTCGTCGCGACGATGGTGTGGCAGCGACAGGGAAGGCCCGCCACCACCACCACCGCATCGACGACGATGCATCCGTGCCGACTCCTTCCCTCACCGTGTCGTCGCGACGATGGCGCGGCAGCAGTAGTGAAGCCCAGCCTCCACTACCGCCACTGCGTCGTTCACGACGACGACGCGCCCGCGTCCACCCCTCGACGGTGCGGCGACGACAGCGAGGGCTACGCCTCCAACTCCACCACCACCACCACGACGCCACCAAGGACAGCTGCGCCGACCCCGCCATGCCGTCGCGACGACAGCGCGGCAGTGGCAGCAAGGACCACGCCTCCACCATCACCGCACACGACGATGACGAAGGCAGGGGACGACGACGACGACGCTGCCGCCAGCGAGGACGGCACAACTGCGACCACCACCGCGTTGTCGACGATGACGACGCGTCCGGCTTGTCTCGAATTACTCGCTACGACTACGGTACAGGTAGGTCAGATGTTCCCGCTTCGGATACTTAGCTACTTGTGTACTTACTGTCCAGGGTCACCTCTCGACGTGGCGCGTAACCATGGCCGTCTATCTGTGTTTTGTACGGTGGAAAATACATTGTTGTCTCACTATAATAGCTTAGGCTCATTGAAGCTTGCCACAGCCAAATACTAGACATTGTCTACAAACTACAGGTTATTGCTAATGATACAAAGCGAGGTCGAGGGGCTATTGAATACAAATCCAGTCATGTAGATAAACGAGGGAATGTGAAGAGTATTTCAGTGGTTGTATCTTATACCTGTAATGAGTGCTACCCATCTGCCACGCCTCGAGCGTCCGTAATTAATATATCTGCCACGTATGCCATCATTCACCTGAGCTTCCCAGATCCTTCGAGCCTTGTAAAATGTCGTGGGTTGAAAGGGCACACCAAATGTGTCGACAAAGAGCCTTGCAAGCTGCTGTGGGCGAAACCGCAGGCGAGAAAGTCGCAGGAATTGTGCGATGTCGCATACATGGAAGTCATCTGGCCAGGTGCGAACGTGCTCGACGATGATGGGATTCTCCTTGCTGTCACCACGAGAACGAATGCAGTGCTTGCTCTCCCATTGAACGACGGGGTAGGCATGCCGCACAGGAGGGATACCATCGGGTACACCACCAGTAGGCGGTTCGGCCTCGTCGATGTCTTCAAGCTCTTGGGCTGAACCTGTCAAGGAAATGACAGATGACGGACGATCGTGATGCATAGTGTTGGCAGCTGGTCTGGTGTCACTGAGATCGGGTGATGAATCTGTCAAAGAAAGAACGGATGGCGCGCGACTTGCTCGTGCGACCTCGAACGTGGGCACGTGACTTGCTTGCGCGATGTCCCCAACTGAACGTGGGACTCGGATATCGCCAACTGAGTCTGGTAGTGCACGCCTGGAACCCACGGAATCTACCTGTGCAGTGTCTTTTGGATGATCGAGGAGCCTGAGCCTACGGCGCTTGCGTGGAGGGCTTACGGTGGCCGATTGCAAACCAGTGCGATGAGCGATCCCATCTGCACTGTTTGGTCGAGCACGTTTGAGGCTGCGGGAGCCAGTCAAGGCAGTTTGCTGTGGTTGCATGGCGCCTGTCGCAGTGGAGGAGATGATCTTCACAAGAGTTGCATGCCAAGTCAGTCCACTGCGCCCGCCAGATGTCATGTGCAGTAAAACAGACCTTTAGAGGTAAAATGATCTACCCGACAGGTTTTCAGGGAGGTAGAGGAGCTATTGCGCTGGCGTGCTACAAGCAGTAGTTGAGGGATTCGGATGAAGGAGGAGATGCGTGAAATCAACGGTCCCAAAAAGGGTAACTCCAACGATGACGATCCTCGCTCGCAGTCAGGACTCGCACTCGAACACATAGCACAGCCCTCCGGGCAATCCTGGACCTGCAAGGACCCATTTTCTCAACTACTACTATACACAGATACTACTATACACAGGTCCGAATTGTTCGAGAGTTTCCGAAGATGAATGAACAGCGTCGAGCGGCCAGGCGGCAGTGGCATTGAGAGCGAGCGGATTGGCGTTGACGACGAGTGATTGCGCTCGTGTCAACGCCGTTCAAATGGCTAGGTAGCTGAGGTGTCGACGAGGGCGAGTGGAAGGCGTCGATGACGAGCGGTTGCGCTCGTGCCGATGCCATTCGAGCAAGCAAGCAGCGGGGGCGTCGAGGGCGAGCAGATGGTATCGATGGCAGACAGTTGCGCCTGGGTCGACACCGTTTGAACGGCCAGGCGGTGGGGCACGTTGATGGCAGGTGGATGGTGGCGACAGCGGATGGTTGCGCCTATGTCGACGCCGATGAATGGCCAGGCGGTGGGGCGCGTTGAGGACGAGTGGATGGCGTCCAGTGCGAGTGGTTGTGCCCGTGTCGATGCCATTCAAACGGCCAGGCGGTGGGGTGCGCTGAGGGCGAGCAGATGGCGTCTAGAGCATCCAAGTGGCGAGGGGTCAAGGTGAGCGGATGGCAATCTTCTCATCCATGGTCCTTACTGCCGGAGGACATGCATTAACAGGCCGCGAGGGTACAATGCAACGGACTCAACTGGCATGGACTGGATCGAGGAAAGCTGGAAATCAATGCGAAGGATGCTATAAAAATAACAAATCAATGGAAGGGGAACATATGTCGAGATAGCTATGCAGGTACAGATGGGTGATATGGATGCTTGTCACGTGAACGTAGTATAGCGACTGTGACCCGGTTGCGGCGCAAAATCATCTCGTCAAGGAAAAAATCATACTTGACAGGGGTCATCTCACGACAAATGTTGTGAAATGCACCGAACCACACATTGATTTGCTCTGCTACGGATGAGTTGAAGTAATACTTGCCATCACTATCAAGCAACTCGGGGTAGGCCCGCATGTTGCACTTCTCCTGACAGAGCGTGTCCGTTGCCTTGTGTTTGGTACGGTGATGAAATGCATCAACACACATACCCATGTCCGCGAAGAAGGTAAGGCCACGTCCTTGAACCTCCCGCAGGGCATTGCAGTTGGAGTCATAGATAAGGTGCTGTGGTTTACGTGCTCGTGCAAGGGAATAGAGCTGCTCGATCATGACCTGCGCAAACCGACTCACAAGTGAGCACAGATACCCATCTACATGTTGAATGCATACCAGTACATTAGAAATTGCTTCATGATGATACATAGTACCACGTCCATTGATAATCCCACATGGGCGCACCACAAGTTGCTCATTGTTGGTGCGACAGCGGCGAAAGATAGCCTTGATCTTGGAGGGTGGTACGCCATTCCCAGCAGGATGAGAACCGGACGCTTGATCTGAGACACCGGTCGACGAGGCCTTCGCAGTCTGGACTACACGGACAGAATTAGAGCGGGCGTGATACTCAAACCACTCTTCCCCATCATACGGGTGATCACCAGATGGATCAGCAGCGAGTGCATTATCGAGGCGCACAAGCTTTTGGCGTTGGCTCCTACTCTTGGAGCATTGAAGCCCTTCGAGATAGATCCTCTCCATCTTCATGTGGACAGGATCATCACAGGCCTTGGACATGGACGCGCCATTGGTAGTGACTGCACGCTCGCAGCCCTCGACCGCACAGATGGACTCGCGTGCATGGTGGGTTGGATCTAGCGTACAGAACCGGTGTCGGTTGTTGGCCAGGGGATTCTTGCAGTATGGGACTGCACAGCATGGACGCCCGACAGTGACACCATCCGTCACGACGACCTCAGTCTTTGACATCGTGCCATCAGGCCACTTGAAAATGCGGACACAGCTGTCACAAGCGTGGGGCAACTCCTCTTGCCCAAACATGACAAGGCGCTCGGTACGCGCATGCATCGCACTGGTGAACCGATCGTGCTGATCTCCTTCATGGGAGACAACAAGGCGGGTGTGGTGCCTTTCGGCATCCTCGAGCAGGGCAAGGAGGGTAAACCCGTCCCAGACCTGCTCTGTTGTAAGCGTCATGCCAAACTGCCAATCAATCTCGTGGGAAGGCGGACGTCGTGCCTGTGCAATTTCATATAGCCGCGCACAATTCGTGGCTGAGACACTAAGTAGATTAGTTAGTGCAGGCCTATGGCCAAAAAGCTACACTTACGCCACCTGCATCAGATCCATCCACTGAAGGGAAAGCTCCCGTTGCACGAATTGATGCTCACCAACTTGGATGAAGACCGGAACACCCGAGTAGTATGTGCGCACACCATGCTGAACGCTGTAATTATTGTGGTAGTTTGTATGGCATACTAAACGCAATAGTCAATTACGTGTCAGGATCACAGGACAGATGGCATACAACGACACTTGAGGTGCACCGACCATGCCGGGTGGGCACCATCAGCAAGGGTGAAGACAACGACAGCGCGCTGTTCTTCTTTCTTGAGAAGTGAACCAGTCCTCCATGAGGGACATTCCGGGTTGATACAAATCTTTGTCGGAGGATAGAGTGTGCGGCGTGCTGGGTGAATAGGTTAGCGTTGAAGTCAGAAACGGTTCAAAGCGGCGCATCACGTACTGATACCAAGAGGGTGACCATACCGTCGAAAGGCATCTTCCTCGAACGCATCAGCTTCTTCAGGTGTGGGTAAACTCCATGCTATGTCACCAAACACGGACCACAAGGATTCAATACTGTCCGGAGATGTACCCAGGAGAGCGGCGAGGAAATGGACAATCGAAGGAGGAAGGACTTGAGGCGCAGTGGCGATAGAAATAGAATGGGGCTGAGGTTGAAGCATGTCGTCTTTGAGGCGGTGGGCACAGCGAAGGAATGTAAGAAGCGTCGCAAACGGGAGAGAGGCCACCTCTGGATGATCGTCGAGGGCAGCAACCAAAGAGTGAATAGTATGCATTCCAGCCTGCATGGATGAAGGCGGCAAGGAGACAGAAGACGGGGCGACCAAGACCAGGGGATAAGGCGGAGGTGGGGGCGGCGACTGGTGAGCATGGTGGAGAGTGCTGTCACTGGGTTTGAAGTCAGTCGAAAGACAAGGGAAGGCAGAGGGACGACGCACAGAGTATAGAGGAGAGATGAAGGGCAACGCACTGTTATATAGACCCCAGGCCAGGTAGGTATGACGAGGCTGACCACACTCGAGCCAGGGATGACGACCAATGATGGGAGACGGGACAAGCGGGCGCAAGGGACGAAGCGGAGGTGGCGGTAGTAACTGGCGGGCATAGTCAATAGATGGGTGGGGGGGAAAGAGACGACGCACCGAGGGGGAGGGAACGCACCGCGATATATACCCCCCGCGAGGTGGCAGACACGAGGGCTGATTGCGCTCCGATCCCACGAGGAGGCTGACGGCTGGCAGGGGAGAAGACAAGGGAAGGGAAGGGAAGAAGGGAAGCGGGTCAACGCAAGCGGCGAGGCGGAGGTGGCGGTAGTAACTGGTGGGCATAGTCAATAGATGAGCGGGGGGAACAAAGAGACGACGCACCGAGGGGGAGGGAACGCACCGCGATATA
>JBBPTU010001247.1:0-13594 GCA_038094295.1 Tylopilus aff. beelii
ATGATATGACCAACCGATATTAGCCCATCGCAATTTCGGTACGAGATCGGAGGCAAGACAGTCCGAGACCGTGGTCGACGGCGCCGGCGGTGGTTTTGGGAGTGATTGGAGCGCGGAGAAACTGTCTACAGAAGCGGGGTCGTTGGAGATGAGATGTCGTGGACCTGAAGATGGGGATCTACAGAGCGGATCGCTATCGAGTGACGCTTTGGTCTGGATGAGCTGCGGCTCGGAGTCCGCGCTGGATCGGAGGTGGATGTTCCAGACGCCCTCTGGCGGAAGAATGTAATGGGCGTCGAGATTCGTTTCGTTTGGTGTGCGCGCGTGGTCTCGGAGTGACCATTGCACCAGGCGTCGTTGGTCTTGCGGCGAGACGGATGCAGGCAACAAAACTAGTCCTGGGGACGTCACGTTAGCGGCGATCGTTGATAACCTCCGTGACTCACCTGGCACGTCGGGCAGGATGAATGTGTTGTCAGAAATTCTAACAGGCTGATAGAGTGTCGGCAGATTCGTGCTTCGGAGTGAGGTGAGATCTAGTACCGCAGACAGATCGGGAGGGGGAAATCGAGCCTTGTATTTCTTCTCTGCAGCCCTGAATTTGGACCACGTCGCGTCCGCGTCGACGGGTCTGTTCTTGCTCGACTTCCAGTGCTGCCTGCGCGCCTTCTTGTATTCGCTGCTGGCCGCGTCGAACTGGAGGGGCGAGACCATCTTTCTACAAACACGACCAAACAGGAGCTCGGCGCGTAAAATTGCCGGCCGAGCGGATACATCATCGAGTGTGTTTCATGGTCTGCCATGTCGCTGTGGCTTCCCCGCGCAAAACAGGCCGTCGTGTTCCGTGCAGCTAGCCAGCGACGCTTTGCAACGCTCCCGCTCGCGCACCATGTTCTGTCCCGCTCTGTCTCCCCGCTCGCACGCCCGCATTCCGTGGTGTACTACACGCACCTTCGACTGGTCAGGTACGAGTCGACCAATGCCGCGCTCGCAAAAGGTTCGCCGCAGGACCCCAAGTCTTCGCCGCCTGCGCCCAAGGAAGACGCGCCGCTCCTTTCCCGCGCGTGGAAGAAGGTGAAGCACGAGGCTCAGCACTACTGGCACGGATCGAAGCTGCTCGTCTCCGAGGTCCGCATCTCGTCCAGGCTGCAATGGAAGATTCTTCACGGGGAGAGCCTGACGCGCAGAGAGCGTCGGCAGGTGTGTTCCCTGTTCGTTGTGCACGTGCTCGTCTGACCAGTTCTCGCTAGCTCAAGCGAACGACCCAGGACCTGTTCAAGCTCGTCCCGTTTGCGGTTTTCATCATCATACCCTTCATGGAACTCTTGCTTCCGGTCGCGCTCAAGCTGTTCCCAAACATGCTTCCTTCGACGTTCGAGGACAAGTTTGCTGCTGTCAGTATACGCCATATTTGGGCTACATCCCCTGACGCCTTACGTTTAGGAAGAGAAACAACGCAAGCTTCTCAGAGTTCGGCTGGAAATGGCCAAGTTCCTTCAGGAAACGCTCCGAGAATCGGGTCTCAAAGCCAACGCTCACATACTCGGCACGGATGCGTTCAATGAATTCTTCCGCAAAGTTCGTTCGACCGGTGAATCACCCTCTGCGACCGATATCATCAACGTCGCCAAGCTGTTCGACGACGACCTCACGCTTGATAACCTCTCCCGTCCACAACTCGTCTCAATGTGTCGATATATGGGCATCAACGCATTTGGGACGGACAACTTCCTTCGGGGCGCCATTCGTTCCAGGCTCATGAACCTCCGGAGGGACGATCAAGCGATCTATGCCGAGGGCGTCGATGAACTTTCCACGTCGGAACTTCAAGCCGCCTGTCAGTCCAGAGGAATCCGCACTACCGGGGTCTCTCCCGCGAGATTGCGAGACGAACTCACGACCTGGATCCAATTACACTTGCACAATCGTGTCTCTGGGGTTCTCCTCATTCTCGGACGAGCGTTTCACTTTGACAAGAAACAGGGCGACGACGAGGACGGTAAAACTGGGGTCATTCAGAGCTTGGAGAGCGTCATGTGTGGTCTACCCGATAACTTGGTTCGTCCTGCCGTCTCTCTCGCAACCATGCCTCGCTGAGAGTACCAATCGTGTAGTTAAACGAAGCCGAGCTCGAAGTCGACTCGGACAATGCCAGCTACAAACAGAAACTAGAGGTATTGCAACAACAGGAGGAACTCATCGAGGACGAACAAGAGCAAGAACAAAAGGAGGAAGTCGCTCGGCGTGCCAAACGCGAGGCAGACGAGTTGGAAGCGCGGCTGGCTCAATCGCTCTTGCCTGACAGCGAAGTGAGTCTCTGTTCGCGAGCGAACCGACACGCTGACCGATCACCCCCGAAGCTACATCCGGTCATCGAAGAGGAGAACGCCCGCATGACGACCGAGCAGCTCAAAGAGCTCGCCGAGGCCCTGTCCATCATGTCCGCCAAATCCAGCGTTCTCAAGGAGCGCGACGAGCTTCGTGCGCTCATGGCAGAGAACCTGCAAGCCGAAGAGGTGACCACCCCGCCCCCCGTCGATGACGCTCTTTAACCGTACTCGCTCAGGACCCCAAGTCACCCTCTGGCGCGCTGACCAAGCGCATCCGGACGATGCTCACCAAGATCGACGGTCAGCTCCAGGAATACGACGCGCGCGTCGGCAGCTCTCTGCAAATGATCTCTGCGGACGCGCAGGGTCGCATCTCGATCCAGGACTTGCAAAAGGCGCTCGCCGTCATCAAGCACAAGCCGGACGACGAGGTCGGGCAGGCCGTCGTCCAAAAGTTAGACGTCGACAAGGACGGGTTCGTGGAGATCGAGCACGTGTTGGGATTGGTGCGCGAGGAAGGTCTTGGTGGGTGCTGACTCTTTGATTCCGCTGAACGTAGGTGTGTTGACGTGTCCCCTTTTTCTTCGCCTAGGTATCGAGGTGGACGATGAAGTAAGAACGCTGATCGGTCAAGGGAAAGAGATAAAAGACTCGAAACCACGGAAAGAGGACATCGTACAGGAGTGATTCACGTCGGCACGCCCATTTATTTAATAGATTAGAGATAATACACTCCACTCTCTTTGGCATCCTTTTTCCAGGTCGTAAGTGATGCCTTGTATATTCACTACCCAGGAATAGCACTCGTTGATGGACCACGTGCAAGAAACCACTATTGATCTAGAGTTGTCTAAGGAGGCCTCCAACTGTTCGTTGAAACCAAGCTCACAACGAGGCTCACACTCGATCCACAGTCTCATACATTGTATATTCTGTAAATTCGCACAATGGGACCCAAAGTAAGCCGACGTGTCGTTATCGTTGATCGTGTGCTCATGGGATCCGCAGCCAGCATCCACGTAGGCAAAGCCCCTGCCTCCACCGCATCCAAGGCCCCCCCGCCAAGGCTGATGCCGGCTCAAAGGCAGCGAAGAAGACTGCCAGCAAGTCCCAACCAGCTGCTGATGGTGAAAAGAAGAAGCGCCGAAAGGTTCGCAAGGAGACATACAGCTCTTACATCTATAAGGGTTCGTGGTTATCCCAGTCCATTAGAGGCTTGTGATATTGACTAGTTTTCATATCATAGTTTTGAAGCAAGTGCACCTTGATACCGGTATCTCGAACAAGGCTATGGCCATCTTGAACTCATTTGTAAATGATATCTTTGAGCGAATTGCAACTGAGGCATCCAGTGCGTAATATGCTTTTATTGTGGTTTCGTATGTTCATTCCTCGCAGAGCTTGCTGCTTACTCCAAGAAATCGACCATCTCATCTCGTGAAATCCAAACCTCGGTCCGTCTGATCCACCCTGGTGAGCTCGCGAAGCACGCTCAGGCTATTTCTGAGGGTACAAAGTCTGTCACATGTATTTGATACCACTCACGTTGGCTGAGTACTTATCTACTGTCTGTCAGAGTTCTCCACCGGGTCGAAGTAATTTTTTATCTATCTGTAGTGTATCGCTATGTTGTTATTGTACTTCCGTTTATTCGAGTCACCTTTCCTCACCATTGTGCGGCAGTGCGACTCGGAACAAGTGAATGAGCTTTCTCCATGCGTGGTAGTCTTTTCCGCTGATCCTTGTGCTCCTGGTTTCCTTTTGTCGGTCTGGGGAACCGCTTGGCATAGATTCACTGATTCCGCGTAGCGGAGCCCGCTGCAACCGTCCCTATCTCATCAATCATGGAGTGCCATCCCGTAAGCATGTACTGGTTGGTGGTCCACGCACCTGAGTACTTCAGCTAACCATTATATAGCAACTTCTGGCTTTAACTTACCAACTGGTTGGGAGGCCCTCTGATTGGGGTATTATTTGCAACCAATTATGGCTCTATTATAGTGTTAGCCATGCCTCAGTCACTGGCTTCTTTTATGAGTACTTATACACGCCCGTACCTACGTTGTACTACGTCCCAATCCAACCGACGACGACGGCCACGAGCAGGTGGCCTCCTATGGGCACCCGTTGACAACCCTTCACGCTCCGCTGGCTGCTCTGCCACAGTGTCTTGGACAATGCTCGACGTACCAAAGGCAGTCGCTGTGGTTTCGTCTGCGTTAATAACTACATATTGACAGGCCCCTGTCTGGAAAAAGGTAAGCTTGCCTTTATCTCCGAGAAGATTTGTTCTTACCACCCCGAGTCGGTAGGTCAGGATTTCAGGAAAGTGCCGTCGTATGCGACTCGAAGACGGATCGTTGCTACTAGGCCAAGAATACTACATGAAGGGTGCAATTCACTGGTGACCAGTGATCACATACCTGCCGGTGGGCACTTGTGATCCTAACGGCTCTTCGACACCCGGATGAATATTGTATTCAACTTGGTCGTTCACCTGAGGCGGCTCATGCTCCCCAAGGAGGTTACCAGCGGAAATGCTCATGACATTGCCAATTGGTTTTGTAACTTCCTTGAAGCTCTTCGAGCTTTCAGAATCGTCCTGCTTGTCCTCCGATACTAACCCGCCGACGTGAGCCAGCAAACCCAATGACGTCATGGATAAGAAGCATACTTGCTGTTTCGTCCGACTTCCAACGAATAATATTCTCCTCCAGGGATCGCATAATGTAGGTTAAGTCTTCAGAGTCCCCCTCGGAGGTGAGCTCGTCGAGTGCGGCATGAGCATTGTCCAGCGCCTGTTGAGCTATGCGCAATGCCTCATCACGGCGGCACAGAACCTTGTGATAGAACAAAGAAAATGTTAAAGCAAGATGGAGACGTATCGGATGCGTTGCCGGAAGCCCAGAGTCAGATATAGCGACGCTCCATGCATCCTCGTAGGCTTCCAAAGAATTCCGAATGCTTCGCTTGCGTACCGCGTCGGCCTGAAGGTCGGACAAGTAACGGTGGTAATTGCCGACCCTACAGTAGTGTCTATTAGGATTAAACATTTTTAGGACAGCGGGAGGACTCGCATTTGGCAATAAAAGACTGCAGATTCTGATGATGATGCCGAGGGAATGAGGTACGATTCGAGGATGCCAAGCACTTCTCTGCAAATTTTGACAATCCCGTCTTCAAGTTTTTGTCGGTCGTGCTTGGGTGGGCTTACTAGATTGGCGGAATCTCCCTTGAACACTTCTTCACTTGAAGGCATGTTGTTCCATTCCACGCGATAGGCGGTAATAAGATTCTCGTAACATGTCGAGAAGAGGTTGCGCTCCTCAGGTGTGAGTACCCGCTTCAAACGGGCGATATCCTTCATATATTTAGCGACATCTAAAATGTGTTTAAGTCCACTCTCGCGAGGGCATTTCACGAGAGGATAGCTTACCTTCCCAATGTTTGTCGTCCTCAGCAGCCTTTGCAAGAAGGAACAGCTCTCCAGGAGATCTAGGGTCCTATAGGTCACAATTATTGATGGTTCGCAATGGATCATTGTCGTCTTACTTCGAGTAACTAAAATCGGCTGTTTATCCATAGTCAGACCCGCGCATTATCCGACAGGCTAGACACATACAATATAAAATAAAAATTGCGAAAGATATCGCGACGTATTGTAGCAGAGCAACCCAACATGGCAGGCCTCTGGTTAGAATTTGGGGGTTAAGCCGGATGAATACTTACAGACTCATCCAAATCAGCCAAATCTTTGCGCTCCGAGGTGAGAAGAAGCGATGGATAAGTGGATTCGTCGGCATCCCCTTTCAAAGGAAAGACAACCACTGCGATGGTGCAGATATATGAAACTGGCGGACCCGGAGAAAAGGTATTTGCTTACATTCCTCGTCGAGTAACTTTTCCACGGTGAGTTCTAGCGTAAGGAGTGTTTCTTTCATTTCAGGGCCTGAAACAGACCCACTGGCAGAAGACACACAGATTGAAACGCGGAGAATGGTGGATAAGTCTGATGGGCTGAACAGTCTCAATTTCAACGACAACCAGCAGACAATAGAGAACTTGAAATCTCACAGCAAGATTGGATCATCCCACTCCGTAGCCTCCTCAGTTACTATGGGTTTATTCTTCGTCCTCCGTTTTGTACCACCATGCTCGACTAATACACAGCACTCACTCGGGATCCACCCAAGATTGCAGACTAGTTGGTCGCCCCGGATACCTGGAAGCCATTAGGTTTTGTGAGAAGATTAACGCACATATACAGCGCACGTGTAATGATGGTGCGAGAGCCATTACTAAAGGGTTCAAAGCTCTCAGATACAGAGCTTTCAGGTGGAAAAATTGTGTCTCACGGTGGAATTAGCTTGTTGGACTCCGTAGCTTTCCTCACATCTGCAGGTTCACTATTTTTCCACCCTTCTGGATTGCCCGGCACAGAATCTTCAACAGTGACAGCCATTTGTCCGGGACCAGTAGTTGATTCATCATGTTGGATGCCTGCAAGGCACTTTTAGGAAATTGCATGAAATCAGTATTATATAACGCACACATAACATCAATTTGAGAGGGGTGGGGCTCAGATGGTATCTCAAGCTGTGCCTCCTCCGAGTCCCTGGTATAAAGTATTCAGGAGTAGACCACTGTGTTATAGAATCAAAACATACCCATCAACCTGAAAGTATACAGCACCTGAAAGAAATTTAGTAATTATATGGTAGTTTTGAGTGGGTACTTACCACTATGTGAATTGACAGAACACCTATTCAACAAAACCCACACCAGGTAGCCTTCCTGTGCTAGGAGATCTGGTCCTATTTCGCCCTAAAGCATCCAGTACCAAAGTCAGTGATGGGCAACAACAATAAAAGATAAATGGCAACAGACACTTTCAAGCAAAGCTGTCCAATCAGTGTCATGAGTGATCGCAATAGAGGCATCTGGATTCTGGTCAAAGAAAAGTCAGCACATAAGATGGTATGCTTGCAAGATAGCAGACCTGGCTCAATAAATGATTGTTGATGGCATCGGAATAATGAAATGGCTGAGGAAACATTTGATCATCAGATTAAATATGCCAGGTATGCATACAGTGAATCCACCTGAGTCAGTCGAGGACAATGAACAGCTTTGGAAAATTTCCACTTCTTGTATTTGTTCAGCATATAATCCAGAAATGGGAAGCAAGATGGCTGAAGACGATGATCACAGAGGGATGTCACATCAGCTTGGGGTTGCAGAGTCCAGAATAAGTGATTCTTCAATGCAATCTTGTATCCCCTTAAGAATATTGATTGATTGAGATCTGCATTGCGACCGCTTAGGGGCCAATGCTTGCGAACAGTCTGGAATTCACAGTCCCAGCTATAGTTGATAGAGTCGTTACCATCCCCAACTTTGGTTACCCTGATCGACCAGTGATGTTCTGACGGTGCATCCTGGAATGATGCAAGTAACCAGGAACGAGCTTTGTAAAAACCAGTGATGAGGTATAATGAACCATTGAAAAGTTCCCGTTTGAACTCTTTGATGACAAAACGATACCAGTCAACGGCATTCTCCCTTGCTACATCACGAAACATGGTTTTAGCCTTCAGATCATAGAATTCAGCGCCTTCTGGTAGGATAAGAACTGCGCCTTCTGAGGATTCTACAATAAATTCGTAGCCGGAACTGTCAACAGAACTTATGAGCTTCTACATTAGCGTACCGTTTAGTTAAAAACATACTTTGGCGAAGCATCACTAAGTTGGCGTCTCTTCTTCACTCCATTAGAGGATACAACAGTACCAGGGGGGATATCACCAGAGTTGACATGCAGGTCGCTGCCCTCCAGGGGGATATGACAAGAGGGACGGAGGGACGGAGGAACACCATAACGTCTATGAAGTGGATGATCATGTGGTTTACAAACATTGAATAGTACGTCAAACCCGCGATCGGGGTCGACAATACCAACGTCGCCAATCTGGAACCCCTGTTCTCGATAGTCTTTCGGGAGGGTATTGCTTGGCCTAGGATTCCACAGAGGGTATCCGAAGTGTGTTGGCAGACATTTAGCGTAGATATCTTGAGGCTTGGCGCTGCCCATGTCTGACGAGGGAGGGAGTACAGGTTCAAAAAAGCGGGCCTGGAGCCAAAGGCACAGGAAGTCACGTTGCACTGGCAGAGGCGCCTCGCGCGCTTCAAGTTGGCCCACAAGGTCACGGTTGCGGTCTATATATTATAACATATCATGATCATCCTCTGAGTCGTAGCCTTTCAGCAGTATACAGTGCGAGAGTAGCCCAAGTTCCTGTAGTCGGTAATCGCGAAGACGGGAGTCCGGGGCTGGGACCGATTCGCCGGCTCCAAGTCGGAGCTCAGTGCCAGTGGGAAGGGCCCAGAAACAGGTGACACGCTGGGCCGCGCGGTGTCGCATGATGCAAGATGCACCCATGGCACGACTGGAGTACGTTGATGCCTTACTTCCTGGTGTCGTCCTCAACGCGATGGCCCTGCTATCTGCTCTACCGCACTGGCAATAATCACATACGCTCGATGCAACCAGCAATACCTCCCAAGTCAACCCGCCCGTCATCAGGCACGACCTCGATTATGTCGACCTCTCACCTTTGAGAGGAGATCGACTCTTCCTCCTTTATTACCACCGCGCCTCGCCCTGCCTTTGCGTAAAGAGGCCACCCCGGCCACTACCCTCTACCGGGCATATTTGGAAACCAGCCGTGGCCGACGGCGGAAACACTGAGGCGAGCGGACAGGACTTGAACGTATGTTGGCCAGCTTTTGATCTAGAGTCGTCCGAGGAGGCCTCCAAGTGTTCGTTGAAACCAAGCCCACTGGCACAACGACTCGGACTTGGAAGCACTGCAGTACTGGGAGCTGCGTAGGAAAAAGACTCAAAATGCTACACTGAACGCAGCAGCCTCTTCCACCTCAAACCTCCTATCTCGTGATCTGCAATACCATGACGCCATACCAAATCCTCGGCCAATTCCAATCCTCTACTCCAATCTAACGCCTCCACCTCCCAACGCGCGAACCTTTCCTGATTACCATAAACTCTCAAAACGCGGCTGACTGTCAGAGAGGTCAAGGAATCATGGCTGTTCAAGGTTAAGAGGAAGATGGCACGCATAACATGGATCAGGCCTATAATGTAGACCATGAACGCATTCATGCCTTCTTTAGAGCGACTTAAAGTGGGCATTCAGCAGTGGTTTACATGCTTCGAGTGAATAGATCAACTGACATTCCATCGAAGGCTCTAAAAGCCAATGTCCTCGTCAGGAATCGCTGATGATAACAGCTGAGTACTCACGCGCTTGACGCTGTAACAGTGAGGTTGTTGATACCAAATAAACCCTCGACGAAGTCGTTATCCATCAGACACTATAGCAGTTTGAGATGTTCATTCTGTGAGCGATACGAAACGTACTTGATCAGGGTCATTGAAATTCCAGACGCTAAGGATCTCCTTATGAGCGAATTGCACATAATCCATCAATGTCCAACCGCCGGTGGATGTAATATTTTCCCAGAGGATTATCTGGTACTCTATAGACATAGTCAAGAACCAGACAATCTCTTTGGCATGAGCATACCTCTCTTCAAGATACTTTAACAAAATATATCAAGAATTGGCCACAAACAGATACAGAGGGCACGTACTCTATTGATAGCTTAGTTTTTTCCTCGATGGCGACACGCTGAGCGATACATCCGGCAATTTGCAGTACAGCATGACACTCGGTCATACTCATATTCATTGTCTCAATGAGATACGAAAGAGTCTTGGCGTAGCCATCTTTCACTAAAGAATTATCAGACCCATGCATCAAGAGTCCACATCATGGCCTGACTGACCGGATACAGTAACATATGCGATGTCGCTTCCTGCTGCTTCCCAGAGGGGGCGAGTGCAGTGTTCATTCAGGTATCTCAGTTTGTAGTACCCTAAGACATCACATTTAGGGAGGCCTGTTCGGAGTTCCAGCTGCGTGTCTAGAATATCCCCCTTGGTAAGTACAACGATAAAGGGAACTACAGAATTAGTGAGCTGCACCATCAAAACATGACCAAAAACCGCATACTATTCGCTAGAATCTAATTTCGACGCCGTAGGAACTTCTCCGTGCCTTCGTCGGGTAGACGATTGCCACTGCAAGGTACTTCCAAGCAGAGCCTGCATTCTTCGTCAACAAAGGGTACTCCATACAGTGATCATTCCTACCAGACCGCGTGAAGCTGATCCTCCAGTTTGGGCATGGAACTCCTTTGTGTGATAAACCTTTCTACCACGCCTATACTTTGATCATCACCAGCTTTGAACCCAAGACTGTCATGAACCACCAATCGATCGTTTGTCGGAGAGATAAACTCTAGGTCAATGTTAGCAACATCATGAGTGTCCTCGGAAGCGTGCTTGACAGGGGGTACAAGTTAAGGCAATACCGAACAGCCTCATCATGACACTCACTACATTTTCGACACCAAATACCTTGCGAATCAATGAAGATTTACCGACCCCGGACTGGGACAAGATGAGTTGATCTCCATATCCGAGAAGACTGATTCTCACATTTCCGATTATCAGCAGCCGAAATCTATAGCAAGTGAGCTTCAGTGTGCCAAGTAAATGTGTGGGGGCTGCGATTTACCGGGGACAAGACTCTTCGATAATCGATGATTTGATCGCGAGCAACTGGTTAAATGTGTGATCGTTACTCGGCGAACTACATAGTACGGACTGGTAGGCAGCGACTACGACTTCAATGCTGCTTTCTTTTTTCCGATACGCTGTTGACGAAAGGTGAGACGTCTACGTTATGAAAGCATAGTTAGATAACAAACATCTTAGACCTTGTTCGTTGCGCATACATTCGGTATCATGCAGGCTTATGCTAATGACCCGGAGGATGCGGTCTCCGAACACTCCTGGCCGACTACAGTTGACCAATATGGTGATGGAATCGTCGGGTTCGCAAGCACTGGTGTGTGGTTAGGGATTACAGAGTGACATATACATCGATGGTCTTACACTGATGGAAAAAATTCGATCCGGTGTACACCATCTACACACTTGGGGTCCAGAACATCCCTCAGTAACTTGTCGTTCCTCCTTAACTCAATAAATTCGATTGTCTTACGGGAACTCTTAGCGAGACAAACATCGATGGCTAGTGGTGGTGAGTCAAATGTGGTTAAATTTGCAGTGATGTGCGTACTTGACACGTAGAGAGTTGATATAGGAGTGTCTTGTGTGGTATCATCTTGGAGTGAAGTAGCCAGGTCAGGTTGACATTTGTTTTGTTCCAACTCCGTTTCCTGGTCTAGCTGGACATCACTGGTAGCCCGCTCTTGGATAATAGGCGATGGCTGACTGCTAGTGTAGTCTGCGGGTTGATCATCGGGTGTAAGCAAACGTATACCGGCTTCCACTTTCACTTGACCGTCAATAGTCACTTGGGGTTTCGGTGGTTCTTCTCGGATGCCGTGCGGGTTTATATCTGGAGGCTGGTCAACCTTCTGTAGCGACTTATGGTCCCGAATGAGGACACTAGAAGGAATATCACCACTTGATTTCGAAACACCCTCTGCAATCTTCGAGTTCTCGGAAGCATCGTGCTCATCCTCCGACCCTATCTTACCTATGAACCAGTGAACACGATCGTGATCACGTCACAAATAGGAAACATACTTTGAAGTACCTCCATCTTCCAACGAGCGACATTGTCTTCTAGCAACTGCATGATATGTGATAAATCATCGAGATCTTTCTCGGGGGAGAGCCCGCCAGACACAGCATAAGCATCATCTAGTGCCTGTTGAGCCATGCGCACCGCCTGGCCATGGCGACGGAGAACCTCGTAGTAGAACAAGGAAAAGTTCAACGCAAGGCGGAGACGGGTCGGATGTGTTGCTTGAAGCCCATAATCGGAAGTGGCGACGCTCCAGGCGTCCTCATAAGCCTCCAGGGAATTTTGAATGCTCCGTTTGCATTCTGCGTCGACTTGAAAATAGGATAAACAACGGCGATAATCACCAACCCTGTAATAGTGATCATTATATATGCACTCGAGACATTGAGAAGACTCGCATTTGGCAATAGAAAACCACGGATTCAGATGAAGTTGTGGATGGGATGAGGTGTAACTCGAGGATACCGAGTACCTCTTTGCAGATTTTGACAATTTCCAAGACGCCCTCTGGTCGTAGGTCGCACTTGCCCAAGCCTAGATTGGCTGAGTTTTGAGTCCCTTTGGACTCCTTACCCTGTTCAGTGGAGGACGTGACTTCCAGTGAAGCACGACATGCAGTAATAAGGCTATCATATCCTGTCGAGAAAAGGTTGCGCTCCTCTAGTGTCAGGACCTGCTTCAGACAGGCAATATCCTTCATATACTTGACAACATCTAGAAAGGTTTACAAATCTGCTCATGCCAGGGAATCTCGTGAGAAGATGGCTTACCTTCCCAGCATTGGTTGTCCTCGGAAGCTTTGGCAAGAAGGAGCAATTCTTCTGGGGATTTAAAATCCTGCAGGCTGTACATTGAATAAATAGATAGGGTTCATTGTCAACTTACTGTAGGTTGAAGGTGAAGATACTAAAATTGGCTGTTCATCTGTGTGAGACCAGCGCGTTATCTGACAAGCTGGTTACATACGGTGTAAATGGAAATTGTGAAGTAAGCCGTGACGGGTCATAGCAATGTGATAGGCTCGAATTAGATATTAAAGTCACCCAGGGGCTGATACTTACAGAATCGTCCAAATTCTTGCGTTCTGTAGTGAGAAGAAGCGATGGACAAGATGATTCATCAGCACCTTCTCCTTTCAGGGGGAAGATGATCACTGTGATGATGCAAATATATGAAACCAGAGGATAATAAAGAATGCATTTGCTTACATTCTTCATTGAGCAGCCTTTCTACAGTGAGCTCCACCGTATGAAATGTTTCTTTCTTTTCAGTATCTGAAACAGACCCAGAGGAAACACAGATCGAAACATGGAGGATGGTAGACAAGTCCAATGGGCTGAACAGTATCAACAACAACGAATGGACAACGAAAAGAGAACTGAACTCACAGAAGAATCAGGTCATCCCACTCAGTAGCTTCTTCGGCTACTATAGGTCGGTTCTTCGTCCTCCATTTTTCACCGCCATACTCGACCGATACATGGCATTCATTCGGGATCCATCCAATCTCGCCAGTTAACTGATCGCCACGGATACCTGGAAGACACTTGGTAGGTTCTGTTG
>JBBPTU010001248.1:0-13592 GCA_038094295.1 Tylopilus aff. beelii
AAGAACTCGTGCGGGGCTTACAGAGGGGAGCCATGACCATGGGCCCCAGAAATGCCTTTCCTAGTTCGATATCAGTACAAGAAAACTTTGACTTTCACTCAGGACTGTTTATGACCGCGGAGATGGAGCGCGATATCACGAGGGTTGGACTTCATACTACAAAACGCGAGTGTGATGGGAAGCATCTACGAACTGTATTCAAAGGACACCACTGTAAAATCCTGTTTGTTACTGTCATCTTTCCATAAGGAATTCCAGGCTTTCTACCCCGCATGAAAGGAGGTCGTTCCAAAAGAGGTCACATCGCTAGACGGCGAATCTAAAGAAGACTCTAAACGGGGACACGGACGATCTAGACCTTGTGAAGCAAGGCGTTTAATTCAGTCGAGTGCCTCACCTGCAGCGTCTTCCAAAGCCTCTTCTCTACATCCTCGATCGTCTGCTGCGGCGCGTTGAGGCTCATCATGAAGTACGCCACATTCAGTTTCCTGTAGTGTATCCCAGACAGCCCCACCCCGGGCTGCACCAGACACATTGTCGCCTTCGACTGGCACGGGTCGTAAGATGGACCCAAGCACGCACTGCAACGAGGCGTACCCTGCGATCCCGTCAGCAACCTACGTCATGAGAGAGGGAAGACACTCCACTGTCTTCGTCCCTCAACTTGATCACAAGCACCATCCTGAGGGTCATCGTCTTTTCCACCACATCGGCCGCGAGAGCGCATCAACCAAACCCAGGTGTCAGGAACTCTAGACGCCAGGCGGCGACCCCGGTTCAAGTGTCCCAAGTTGGCGCCATTCGTCACCCTTGGCGAGTCTCTCGAGTGCGTCGGGCGTCGTGTCCACCGCGCGTGTAGTGCCACAACTATGACCGTGTCAGGAGCGCGTCCGCCTTGGATTCGCTGGATACACTCGCCGGCGCTCAAAGGCGAGCATAACGCACAACGGGAGGGCCCTGCCCATGAGGATTTTTGCGCACACGGCAATATCGCGGTGAACGCCGATGAGGGGCGCGCAGGATTCCATGCCGAGGCGGTACAGCCCGACGGCGGCCTCGTCGAAGGTGACGGGGAGGGGGTGTCGACGAGGGCGCGCTGGAAGACTGGGTCGATGGAAATCATCCCTGTCGCTCATCACGCGGAAGAGAATCAGATTCACATGCAAGGTCAGCGACCCTGAGTCGTAGCAATAGTATCGCCAACGAGAACCGTAGGAAAAACAACAGTTGACTGGTGACTCCAGAGAGATCAAACCAATGGGAACAATGAGTCATGAGGCTAGCCATATTTGGACTGCCAGTGGGTGAAATTCCTGGGACATCATTGCATCACTCCTCGTGCCAGTGACGACGGCACTGCGATGGAAGTCGACATCATGCACCAGCCTCGGTCCAGTTGACTCGGGAGAGGACACAGATGAAGCACGCCTTCCATTCCATCCTGCATCCACACCTCGTCAGCTATTCCTCCATGATGATGCTCTTGACTCGTGGATGAAAATCGTGACAGCATCGCATGCACGGACGGAGGATATTTCCAATTTCTCATTGCAAGATCTACACATTGGCTCGACCCTCCCGGATCCTTTTGAAGACGCAGACATCGACTCTCACCTCTCGCCCGTTCGGACAAGGGCTGGGCCACATCACTACAGCGTAATGCCATATACGTCTGCAAGTGGCGCAAGGACGACGGGACGCCGTGCAATGGGCTTTGCCCGCGGGGTGACAGTCTCAAGCATGCCGTCTCCGAGCATCCGCGGCACACGCATCCTCTCATATAGGGCCTGGAGGCGGCGCAACGGTATTCCTGGTCTGATTGTACCAGAATGTTGAGACGGGAGGTCATCGTACGACACATCATCACCGTGCGTGCAGGACGTCGTTTGCGCACCCGGCTTCGCCTTACGTCCGGGTATTGGATAGAAACCGACAGATTCAATCTTTTAATCTACGACTAGAATCCATGGGTGAGACGTTGAGAATTGTCATATAATGACTTACCGTCCTTGATATTCGGCTCGAATTTACCCCCAGATTATAATGCTACCTTCAAATGGTCACGGTTTGGCGATACGCTCAGAAGGTCGGAACAGCCCGCACAACCTTATTTGTAGGAGGTGATGCCGTATAGAGGCTTGCATGCTGCTTTCACGCCTGTGGTGTCGTTCAGATGAGGTCGTGACCACCCACCAAGCGATGAGTAGTGTCCTCTGGCCCACAACTTCCTGATTTATAAGATTTGTGACCGGCCACCGAGGGCTGGCAATCAATGGAAGCACGAACGTCCGGCTTTCCACGCTGCAAAGACACACCAAGTACTCGTGCGAGGCTTCCAGAGGTGGAGCTTTGACACCTCTCGTGGCTCTTAGTACCTTCTCTGGTGCGACGTGAATACGATTAAAAAAATACTCCGCCCCCGTTCATGACTATTCACGATCGTGGAGATGGAGCTCGATATTAGGGGGATCGACTTTATGTCCGGACGTCACGGTGAAGGGAGGCAGAATTAGCGGTGGTATATTACAGAATCCTGTTACCACAAAGGATTCCCTTCTACCCCGCGTGACCGGGACATGTTCCTTCCGTCCGTATATTAACGCCTTATCAAAAGGATTGATTATTCCAAAGATGGTGCGGTCGCCTCGCTACGGCGGCGAATCTAAAGAAGACTCTAATCGGGGACACGAGTGTGATCTAAACCTTTCGAAGCAAGGCGTTTCATTCAATGTGTCCCACCGACAACGTTTTCCAAAGCCTGTTCTCTACCTCCTCGACCGCCTGCTGCGGCGTGTTGAGGCTCGTCATGAAGTACGCCACATTTCCCAGCGTCCTGTAATGCACCCCAAACGGCGCTCCGCCCGGAGCTGCACTGAACGCATTGTCACCATCGGCTAGCACGGGCCGAACGATAGACCCAAGCATGCGCTGAGCGGTGTGCGAGGCGTACCCTGCAACCCTGTCAGCCAATCTACGCCACGAGAAAAAGGGAAGGCGCTCACCACTGCCATCGTCCTTGAGCTTGATCACGAGCACCGTCCCGAGGGCCATCGCCTCCTCCACCACGCCGAGCCGCGAAAGCGCGTCGACCAAGCCCGGGTCCCAGAAACTCCAGACGCGAGGCGACGACCCCAGAGCCGGCGCCCACTTTGACCGCGCGCGACGCCACGCGTCGCCCTCGGCGAGCCCCTCGAGCGCGTCGAGCGTCGCGTTGGCCACCTGACAGCCCACCGCGTGCGCGGTGTAACTATGTCCGTGCAGGAGCGCGTCCACCTTGGATTCGCTGTGGAACGCCCGGAACACTCGCTCCGAGGCGAGCGTGACGCACAGCGGGAGGACCCCGCCCGTGAGGATTTTCGCGTACACGGCGATGTCGGGGTGGACGCCGAGGAGCGGCGCACAGGATTGCATGCCGAGGCGGTACAGGCCGACGAAGACTTCGTCAAAGATGACGGGGAGGGGGGTGGCGAAGAGCGACGTGTCGCGGACTGCGTCGACCAGGACGCGCTGGAAGAGTGGATCGACGAAGATCATGCCCCCCGCACCCATCACGATCGGCTCTAAAACGAGTGCGGCTAATTTTGGCTCTCCCTTTTGGCGGAGAGCGTGTAGCGTGTTCCTGACGTGCGTCCGGTAGGTATCGGCGAGTGGCGAGTCGAGTCTGTTTTCGACATCGTACACGGAGTGTAGACCGTCAAATCGGGTGGAGGACGCCGATGAAGGAACGCAGGGTGGGACGATCACGACGACCTCACCGTTTTTAGTCGAGACGGTCGGTGGTTCGAACCAGAAGCCTTTGGCCTGGTGCCACTCGCAGGTGTAGACCCCTTCTTCCGTCGCATCCATCGCTCCGATGGTATCACCGTGATAACTGCCCTTCAAACCGAGGACCCAAAGGTCTTTCTTCCCGCAGGGAATCAGTTCCTTGTCGGAGGCCGAGAAAGATCGCAGCGCCATCTTCAGAGCAACCTCCATGCCAGTGGATCCGTTGTCAGTGAAGAAGGCACGCGATGCCCAACCTGCACCAGGTCCTTCGAGTACCAGACGCTCCGCCAGCTTGAGCGCAGGGAGATGGGTGGCCTGGGGAAACATGACGTGCCCGTACCGTCCTGCGGCATTCGCTGCAGCCAAGGCAAGCGAGGGGTCGGCATGCCCCACGGCTTGGGTCCACCAGGAAGCAGAGCCATCAAGCTTGGGATCGAGAAGGGAGCGGGACGATGGTTCTGCAGACGAATCATATACACTGAAGAAATCCCTCCACGCGCTGTCGATCACGGTGACGTCCTTTTCGGACTTGACCAGACCGTGTTGCACGAACGGCCACCAGATCGTGTCCAACGTTCGGCGGGGCATGGAATCGAGCTCCTGGATCCGACCAGCATGGCGCTCGTCCAGGTGGTGCAACGCACGGAAAACGTCGCCGTCCAGACTCTTTGGAACCAACTTGGCGTAGTAGGACTCCGTTGCGGACGCGTCTTCATCGACATTTCCTCGGAGAGGCGGGGGAGGGTCTAGCGACGCGACGTGCACCCCACGTTCAGCGAAATAAGGAGAGAGGTACTCGTAGTTCCGATAATACTCGTCCCAGAAGAGGAGAATCGCGTCCACGATGTAGCCGCGCAAGACGAGCGACTCGTAGGAAGATATCGTGGACGAGATGCCGCCAAGCTTCGAATCGCCGACGAGGACCGTCGGGAGGAACAGCGGTCGGTAGCTGTCGACCTGGGTCGTTCCTGAGAGCGTCGGACTGTGCACGCCTGGGATGCGCATCAGAATTGGTACGACCCGGTACGGGACACCGCACCACTCACTAGGAGTGATTCTCACCTCCAGCGGTTTCTACGTACATGTGGCCCAGCTTTCCCGACCGGGCGCACGCGCGGATGTGTTCGGCGATGGCGTTGACGAACGTCTCGTCCGAGGGTGCGGTGGCCTAGCTTGATCGTTGAACGGGAGAAAACTCGGACCGTGGGTGGCTCACCTCAGTTCCCGACCTTTGGGAGGCCATTCGGACCGCAAGATGAGGACTGACGGGATCCTCGTACTGGAACAGGCAATGCGTGTCGAGCAAGCGTCGGTTGGGCCCAGCATACTTTTTGACGTGTCTAGCGCATTGTTAGCAACGCTTCTGACTGCACCAAGGCTAGATCAACGTACGCGTCGTCGGCGTCTTGCGGCGGGCCTGTGCTGACGGGCTTCAGGTAGAACGCGTTCCGGTCGGTGAAGGTGGATGCGCGAACGAGCGCAGCGGTGATGACCGTCTTGCCGACATCAGTGTTTGCACCGAATATCTGGTGAATGCGGAGGTGTCTGTAGAGGTGGCTCATATCATATCATATCAGCTTCGGTTCCAAAAAATTTAATAACGGGACAGATGGTGATCACCGACGAAACCCGACGGGCTTAGCCCGCCCTACAGCCGCAAATACATACATCTACGGACAGAGTACACGAGGCGGTTTATGAACACGATAGACATGACCTGATGCCTTGGGTGCCGCGTGTATGAATGTATGGTAGTAGAAGGATCAATAATATACAACGTCGCGCATGTATTCCCGTGCCCATGGACCAAGTTCGTTGTCCGCCACAGTGGTAGTGATACCACAGATGGCAAAGTGGCGAGCGATGCTTTCCCTGGAGAGGGAATCAGCAGGGCCCTCGTACGGGGCATAGCCGACATGGGGAGAGACGCTAAAGGCTTCTCTCCTGAGGATGTCCTCGTATCTTCCTCGCTCAGAGAAGAGCTCTGTGACGACGGACATGAACCTCTGGCGGGATTCGCGAGACTCTGTGTCGCTGGGAAGCACGACGGGACGAAGACGGGCGACGGTACGACTGGCCCTCATGTCTGTCGTAAACGGCCTTCCGTCTGTGTCACGTCGGATGCCCTTTGGACAGGAGCTCGGATTTGCTGCGTAATAAGCCACCCAGCACTCCACGGGGTCCTCTAAGCGAGGGTTGTTGAGGGGAGCAGGAAGCCTGGGAGCAGAAGTGGGGTGGTCCCAGTCTGGAGTGCGCCAGTTGGACAGGAGGTAGCGCTGGACCTCGGTCTTTTGCTCTCTCGGTGTTTTGTGGGCCTCTGAGCAGAGGGCCTTGACTTTGGTCAAGGCTTGATAATTCCCGGGCTGGTGAGCCGCTTTGATGAGGGACTGTATCTGCTTTATGCTCTTTGCGGGCTTTGGGGGTTTGTGAGACTGGAGAGCGGCCTGCCAGGACTGGGGAGGGTCAATGAGCGACTGTGGGGATGGCTCGTCGTCGTTCAGGGTCTGGCCTGCAGACAAGACGGCCGCAAAGGAGCGGGCAGCGACGCAGTCTGGGAGCTGGGCCTGCGGGGATGCGGGGGTGGCCATCTGGGGAGACACGTGCTGGGGAAAGAGGGTCGACAGGTCTGGAGGAGTGGTGGGCGAGACGACATCGGGGAGGCGGGGCTCTGGAGGGGAGAGCGGGGCGGGCTCGGGCGGAGACGGCTTGGGCGGGGAATCCAGCGCCTGCCTGAGCTTGTCCTGGAGCGTGTCGCAGTCCGCGCGGGTGGCGTCGAGCTGGGCACGGAGCGCGAGAAGTTCCTCGCGTGCCTGGTTGCGCTCGAGGCGGTAGCGCTCGATGCTGTCGCGGAGATCACGCTCCTCCTCCTTCTGGCGTCGGACGCCCTCCGAGAGACCCTTGGTGTACACGTCCTCGCGGAGACGCTTCCGATCCTGGAATGCGATCTGGAATGCGGGCTGGTGCGGGGAGTAGCTGGCGTCGGCGACGTGTTTCATGTACGCGGAGCAGACGTCGCAGCCCGAGGGGTGGACGATGCCGTAGTCGTCGAGGTACTCCCAGGGCGAGAGCAGCGTCGGGATGCCGCGGTTGTCTCGGACGGCGACGCGGAAGGGCTCGTCGCTGGGGGATAGCGGGTACATTACTTCTGATTTTTTATATGGAATAAAATCAGAATCACCCGGTCATCGTGGCGCTGATATCCTCTGGGCCACGTGCCTGCCTTGCGGACATCGCCTGGCTTTGTTTGGCCCTGTTAGGATCCAAGTCTGTTTGCCCCTGTTTGGCGGTGGCTTGCCAGCTGAACCTTGTTTAGCTTCTCCTCGTACCGCAACCACAACGATGGCCGCGAGACCCACCGTCACCGTCCAGTCCGTCTCTGGAGGTGCGTCTATTCGTGTTTTTGTGTCGCGTGCTGATCCCCCCGCAGCGTCCTCCAGTTCTCTGCCCCTCCCCGCCGTCCTGACCGCGCCGATCAGGCTCGATGTCGTCGCACAGGTCCACAGTCAGTCCGATCTCTGTTCTCTACTCCAGGTCCTCATCCCCTCCCAGAGAGCATCGCGAAGAACAGGCGCCAGGCCTATGCCGTCAGCGAAAAGGCCGGTCACCAGACGTCCGCAGAGTCTTGGGGTACCGGTCGTGCCGTTGCGCGTATTCCCCGTGTCGGCGGCGGCGGAACTCACCGCTCCGGCCAGGTACGTCCGTCTTTCTTTACGTTCCTCTCCTCTGATCGTCCTTCAGGCTGCCTTTGGCAACATGTGCCGCGGGGGTCGCATGTTTGCGCCTACCAAGACCTGGCGCAAGTGGCACGTCAAAGTCAACCAGAACCAGCGTCGCTTTGCCACCGTCTCTGCCCTCGCTGCTTCCGCCCTCCCCTCTCTCGTCCTCGCCCGCGGCCACCGCATCGAGCAGGTCGCCGAGGTCCCTCTCGTCGTCTCCTCGGAGATCGAGTCCTACAAGAAGACAAAGGAAGCGGTCGCCCTCTTGAAGAGCATCAATGCGTACCCAGATGTAGTCAAGGTCTCCAACTCTCGCAAACTCCGCGCAGGAAAGGGCAAAATGCGCAACCGTCGCTACCGCCAACGTCGCGGTCCCCTCGTCGTGTACAGCGAAGACAAAGGCATCGTAAAGGCGTTCCGCAACATTCCCGGTGTTGAACTTGCCTGCGTTCAGCGACTCAACCTCCTCCAACTTGCGCCTGGTGGTCACCTTGGTCGCTTCATCATCTGGACCGAGTCTGCTTTTGCTCTTCTGGACCAAGTCTTTGGAACCTTTGACACCCCATCCGTCTTCAAGAAGGATTACATGTAAGCCAGGACACTCTTCCACGCACGTCAGTCTCACGTTGTTTTTCTAGTCTTCCTTCCGCCAAGATCACCAACCCCGACATCTCCCGTCTCATCAACAGCACCGAAATTCAGTCCGTCGTTCGTCCCGCCAAGGCCAAGACTCAAAAGAGACCCTGGACACAAAAGAAGAACCCCTTGGTCAACAAGGCCGTTCTCTTCCGTCTGAACCCTTATGCCAAGGTCCTCCGCAGACAGGAGCTGAGTATGTACACCTTGTCTCGTCCTGTCACAACGAAACTCATCCCTTTATACCAGTCCGTCAAGCGAAGAAAGAGAAGAAGCCAAAGAAGAAGGGATCTGTTGCTGGCGAGGCGTTCCTTACCACTCTCTTCGCGCCCTAAAACGGGTAACTTGTTTTTCGTCGTTATGGTTCGCATGTCTTATGTGCATGTATGTCATGCCCACAAAAACTATGGGTTCTTCACCGCTCATGTGTGCGCCTTGGATTTCCCGAGTAGAGAACGAACATGACATGACATTACGGTCGTTAAAACGTGCTAACCTCCTACCATCATCTTTGGATAACGGACAAAAGACTGGGTACGAGGTAACGTGATGGAGATAGTTTACTCCTTTGACGTGATGCCAAACTCCCCAACGGACAAATTGTTCAGCGTGTCCTCTTCCTTGTCCAGTTTGCGCACAGCGATCCAGAACATGGTCCCACTCACAGCTGCTAGGACAGCAACGGACCCGTAGTTCCACACGAGCAGCGGATCAGTCGACAAGGCTGTCCAAGACAGAAAAGAGAGTCGATCAGTAAAACAAAGCCCACAAATCAAGCGATGAGACGTACAAACGAACGCCTCGCCAAGCGCGGACGAGACCGCGTTCGTAAAGAGGAACAACGACATGACGAGCGACCGCATATTCCTCGGCGCCTTGGTGAACGCGTACTCGAGCCCCGTGATGGACGCAAAGATCTCGCTGAACGCGATCAGAATGTACCTGTTGGCGCTCGGGCGTCAGTACCACCAGACACGTCAAGACGCGCACGACGCACGAGCCGGCCTGGATCCACACGTTGAGCGGCGAGACGCGCGGGTTGCCCTGGGCATCGAGGCACGTGCCGGCGTGGAAGCCGCACGGGCTCGTCTGGGCAACGCTAAGTACGAGAACGGAGACGCGCTGCGCGACGTGCCTTGTAAATGTAGTGCTGCACGACGGCCGCCCAGACCATGGACGCAGCACCGGTCGCGAAACCACAGGTCATCTTCTTGAGCGCGGTGAACCGCCACCCACGTCTCGCCAGCGCGGGGTATATCTGGCACGGTCGCGTCGACTCGGAACGCACGACGATCGGCGTGCGGACTCACCAGCAGATCGCAGATCGGAATGAAGATGATGAGCGCGAGAGGGTCCAGGTTGGACAGGACGTCGTTGGGCAGTCCGTGCGTGTTCATGGTGGCGGCTTGCGAGGTCAGGTTGTTGTTCAGCTGGTTATAGCACAGCCCTGCGGACGCGGTCGTGCGGCAGTGCGATACGGTAAAAGGGAGGTGCGCGTACAGTAGATCGGGAACCAGGCAAAGACGCCGCAGGCCTTGAACCCGCGTCGGGCCTCCTCCACCCAGTTGTCGTCAAACTTCATCCACGTGGGTTTTTCCCCGACCACTTGGGACGGCTTGGCGCTGTCCCAGAAATCGTTTGCGGTGAGTTGTCTGATGCATCGAATCGGGTTCCAACTGAAGCGACCGCGCAGCGCGTAACGCCAAAGGCGGAACGTAGTGCCCAACACGGAGCCACCGGGAGGGGAAACGCGGTATCGTCCATGACCCAACCAAAGGAAGAAGGGCGAGATGAAAAAGATGACGGTGGGGAGCGTGAAAGCGAGCCAGTAGCCCACATACTGCGAGGTCGTACTTAGACGCCGCCTTCCTTATCGAGATCAGAGAAACTACTTGCCTTTTCTGCATAGACCATGCTGATTTGTCCGATGAGGGCACCGATGTTGATGAAGAGATAAAAATACTGGGCCGGTGGAGTTAGGCTAACGCGTAGATAGAAAAACGTGTTACGTACCATATAAATTCTCGACGTCGTCTTGATGGGGTCGACGAGGACACGTTCGCCAGATCTGGTGATGCGGATGAACGGTTTGGTGCGGCGGTACTGCTCGGCGACCAATGGGGATATATTGGACTTGAATCCCCCGGCCCCCGTGCCTGTGATGATGAGAGACAATATAAACAACCCCGTTGACGCTTTTTTCCCGATGATACCGGGAATTGCGGAAATGATCATGATGACGTGTCCAAGCATGGCTAGGGCCACACTCCAGCAGATCGTCTTGTACCGTCCCCAATAGGTGTCGGCGATGTAGGCCCCACCGATGGGACAAATGTATGACCTGCCACAGGGATCATGACGGACCAGCGACGAACTGGAACTGAGTGCTTACCAAAACTGATAGAAGGTCGTCAGTCCGGTGGACATCCGTTGCCCACCATGAAGAGCCCCGGACTGCCCGAATGCACCGCCGGCGCCTGTCCGAGAACCGGGCGGAAGCGGCTGCTGGATAAAATTGACCTACCAAAGTGAACCAACCATCAACACGCGGAACCAGTGTGCATCATGTGATGACTCACAAAAACAGCGGTTGCGCCTGTCAAGAATAAATCATACGATCAGAGTGTCCTCAGGGCAACTAACAACCAATCCTCATACCGTAATACTGTTGCATTGCCACCAGAGGTCAAAAGGACTCGGGGAGAGACCAGAATTCACTTACAGAAAAACGTTCGGCCAACTCGATCACGGCGATCACTAGGAAGAGAAGAACGTCGGGATAGACACAGTGGAGGGAAGAGGACACCCACTGTATGCAGTCCACGGAAGAGAATCGGACACACGGCGAAGAGTGGCCAATTCTTCTTCTGTCGGGAACTCGAGTCCCTCGTAAACATCGTCGTCGTCATCGTCCATGGCTGCGACATCCTTCTTCTCGAAGGAGGTCTCCAACGAAGGGCGTCGACCGTCGTTCGCCAGTCCAGCGGGAATGCTATAATCAAGATCCTGATCAGCCATTCTGCTAGCCAGAGTAAAGACGAGGTCCAAGGGAGAGCCAGCTCTTTTCCAGAGCCCGTCTTAAAGTCGATCAGACAGGGCAATTACGCCTGTCACGATGACGCGGTCGCGTGGCCCTTAGTGATAACCAGCCAACGTGTTAGGCTCCAAGCTTCGCACAAACCTAATGAGAATGATGAAATCATGGCGGCTGTGCGACGTAGTCTCACGATTGAATTCTACCGCCCGGTCAGTGCTTACCGGCCCAGTACACTAGGCCAAGTATAGTAGCAATCAGACAGCACGCGGTGCCTTCATGGAATGGACATTGAGGGGATTGCGCATAGTTGATATTGGATGCTTGCCAATGCGGTTACCTGTTATCATGGGGCCTAGTAGATGTGCCTTAGTTCTATGAGTCCGCATCGATCAAGTGCATAGTATTTCGTATGTCCCAAATCGGCGTCTCTATGCAGAATAGTACAGCTAGCGATATCGCTCAGATAACGCACCTGCAAACCGGACAGTGGCAAAGAAAGGCCAAGGAACATCAAAGTACCATCAATGCACGGAGCTCCTCGGTCGTTGTCTGCGGTCGCCGAACGGTTACCCTAAGCGGGAATGGAAGAGGGTGGCTTAAGTAACGAAGGTTTTGTTAACCCGTGATGAGAAGCATGATGAAGACAGCAACGTACATCGCTATGCCACTCGACCACTGGGGATCAAAATCGATTTCACTCCCGTCGGCATTTTTCGCCTTGGAGAAGGTGAACAATGCGAGCATCCCGGATATTGCGTACCAGAGAGAAGCATCGGCGAGGTGCCGTCCTACACATATCCTGACATTGCCAGCGCATCAGGGCCAATCGTGCACAAACAAGGCAGTCTAACCTTCGGCCAAATCCGAACGTGTAACTAACTGTATCTCCATTTAGATTTCCCTCCCCATCCAGGAAACGCTCCGGATCAAATGCAGATGGGTTTGGATATCTCTCTTCATCGTGGGTCATAGCCCTAGACTCACGTCAGCTGTAGAACTGTGAAGCCGACCTGCGACAGACCATATGTTTGGCACCACAGTAGCGCCTAGGCTCAAGTCAGCTGAGCTGGGGACTCTATGAGAAAATTACGACCTTTAGGGATATAGTAGCCAAGATATTCATCACTACGCGTAGTAGCATGGGGTATTGCTACGAGGGCGGAGTGACATGATGATCGATTGAATGACGATGATAAATTACTTACACATAGGGAGGATAGGGTGCCATCTCAACGTTTCTCGTAGAACAGCATCAATATACTTCAGCGACGGTCTGTCGGCCCATGCTGGCAGCCTCGAACTTCCCACCACAGCATCGATAATATTTTGTGCTCTCTTTTGGACTTCCGGGTAGAGGACCATTGCTAGGACGAATGCCTGGAGCGTTGACGCTGTCTGCAGGTCACGTCGATCGACAACCCACTGAACAATCTCAGAGTTACTTACAGTCTCCGAGGCAGCTGGAATGTGCAATGTAAAAATGTGTACACCAGGCTGAGGTGTCAACTCACCTCCGAAAGCAGTGGCTGAGGTTTCCTTGATCGCCTGAAGCAAGTGATGTTCGCTAGGACCTTTAGCTTTCATTCTATTCAATGCGTCAGAGGCCATTGATGGGCCTGACGTCCCCTGTTTCTAGAAAAAAACTTCAAGACAAGTCGCTCACAGTACAAAAGGACTAACCATTCTCTTCAAGACGTCTTCAAATGGGGTATCTACCCATTGCTTAGACCATTCTCTCGATTGTACCGCCTTCCTGTGGATATCTATTCCAGGGATCCAAGATGTGAGGGACAGCACTAATAGCGCATCAGTATAACCTCTGGCAATGAACAGGAAAGCATACGAAAAGGAAACGCGCTAAAGAAAGCGGCGGCCTCCGGTCGCACCTCCTCAACAGCCAACTTCAAGGCTCTGCCCACAATGTTCACCAATGGGTCATTCTTCGGCTTCGTCTCATAATCATAGGCCGCTGACATGATGATGGATGAAGAGTATCTGTTGAACCGTCAAACAACGTTAGATCAAAATGACAACACGTACGCATGAAGATGCTCAAAACATGCATCTGGATCTTCAAAGATGGCTAGCAGTAGCTGATGCGACTTGCGCTGTTGCATAGAACGATACGCAGGTGCAGTATCAGCCCTAAATGCTTGGTGAAACAGCTTTCTTTGCAACCGCCACCTGTCCCCATAACGCATCAACACAGTACAAAAGTCCAGGCCAAATCTACGAATAGCGCGAATTAGGCCTGATGGAGATGCAGCCAGGAAAGTTCATACAGCGCATTCGTCGGTATTTCCGGTCGATCAGAGTAGATATTGGAACGCCGTTCCAAGATTTCTCTAGCAACCTCGACGGAGTTGATCACGATTATTTCCTGATGAAAGAAACTGGCGTAGACGAGATCACCTGCGAAGATGTTAGTTGCTGCTCAG
>JBBPTU010001249.1:0-13589 GCA_038094295.1 Tylopilus aff. beelii
GCCCACAGACGGTGGAGGGTGGCGAGGTCAAGATCGTCATCACGCCACAGCTCGTTCATGATATATTCGAAGAGTTTCCGGTCGTGGCAAAAGCGTACAGCGATAACGTACCCAACAAGGTGCGCTCGCCGTTCTCTATCCGCGCTGTTCTGACCCGCGTCTAGCTCTCTGAAGCAGAGTTCTGGAAACGCTACTTTCAGAGCAAGCTATTTAATGCACATCGAGCTTCCATTCGTTCTTCGGCGACACAGCATGTCGTCAAGGAAGATCCAATATTTGACAAGTATCTCGAAAAGGACGACGATGGTGGGTATCGTATTATTAGGGGACTCGTGCTCACGTAAAGCTAGAACTGGAACCTAGACGACTGAGAGAAGAGGTGTCAGACCTGTACATCAGTCTCGGTGCCACTCTCGAGGACCACGGCGAGGTGAGCAGGAGGGCGTGGTCTTTGGGATATTGACTGACAATCTATAGACGGGAAACGAGAAGGACATCACTATGCAGGCCGGCCGTCAGCGCGGTGCACTTCCACTGATCCGTAAATTCAACGAGCATTCCGAGAGATTGCTTAATTCTGCACTGTAAGTCGCGTTTCCTACCTACCTATATTTCTCATCAACTCTTCTGTCGCCAGAGGAGACGTATCACGGCACAAGCGACGACGGATGGACGGTGGTGACGGCGAGGTAAAACTGAATCTCATGATCCTGGTTATGTCTACTTAAATCGGAACAGAGCGCCTTTGCTGAAATCGAATTCGATGACCTTCAAGACGAGGCATCGTCCCCTGGTATCCTCCTCGAGATGCAAGATCGTCAACGGTACTTTGAAGGCCAACTGGGCCGGGCGGGAGCTGCCAACAGCTCAGCAGCGGATTCCATGGAAGCGACCGATGTACAGAGCGCGTTCAAGGAGCTTCTCGCCAGGGTAAACGGCTGGGAAGGGAGGTTCAGCCAGGTGAGTCTCTGCCTTCACGCCGGCGTGTGACCATTTCGGAACAGGCCTCGTCAGTTGAAAATAGAGAAAAAATCCGGCGAAGCGGCGTTACTATCCATGACGCAAAACGTCGCAGCGCGGCTAGACACCAAAACGAACAAGGGTGCGTGTCGTCCAATTCTTTCGGTCGCCTCGCTCATCGACGCACGCTCGATAGCCGAGTTTCCCCCCGACCTCTTTCGTCAACTCACAACGTGTCAAACGGCCGCCAACGAGTTCCTCCGACAGTTTTGGACGTCGATATACCCTCCTCCCGCTGACCTACCCACGCCGGGCGCCACCGCCGCCCAACGGTCGGCAAAGGCCGCCAAGATGGCAGGGTACCTTGGCAAGACGCGCGACAAGGTCGACGCGCTCGTGAGAGCTGCGGTCCTCGAGGGCGTGGAGGGAAACAGGGTCGTCGTCGTGCGTGACCTATTCCCCTGTTCGTCTCGCGCGCGGTGTTGATCGCGTCCTGGCTTGGATCGAATAGGCCATGAAACCTCTGATGGACGCCGTCGAGCACGCGTTGGCGTTTCATCGTGCGAGGAGCGGGGCCGGAATTGGTGGTGTTTCTCTGGAGAAATCTGGTCTCAAACCCCTGTGAGCATGGGATAGGTCGCCGGTCGTTGGTCGTCGTTTGTTGGGTGGCGCGGGAGCTCAAAACTTGGACCTTGGCAAAGTTACGCGTATGTTTGTCTAATCTCTGCAGTCCGTTTCTGCTCCTGGAGAGGCTCGTCGTTCGCGTTAAGTTGATACGAGCGCGATGTGCGAAATGTCTTTGACAGATCGTACACTGGATGGCTGAACCGTTCAGCCCACGGTTGGTACTTCAAGTTGGGTATCCGAGTCGTAGGTACTGAAAACAGTTTGCCAATGATACGGCATGATTCGGAGGAGGCAGTGTTTCCTGGTCCTGGCACATCCAGGCTATTAGTCGGATTGTAGCCTTGGCCCGACTGCTTGTTTTCCAAAATACTAATATTTTCGGCACCCGCCGGCGCTTACACGTACCAGATGCGGCTCTTGCTCGATGTGGCACTGACGCGACCGTGCAAATGCATCCAGCTCTGCAGATAGACGAGATACTCCGCCGTATTTTCCTCCACCTTTCGCCGTCGATCACGCGCCTCCCACCTGCCATGTATAATTGCTATGGTCCGGTGGACACCGACGGACGAGATTGCGTCCAGGCTAGCGCTCGTAACCTAGCCCCTCTGGCTCGGACGTGTCGTGCATTCAAGGAACCAGCTTTGGACGCTCTTTGGAGCGTCTTGGTCGACTCGTCCCCACTAGTGCGGTGTATTCCAGATGGGTCTTACCGGTTCGAATACTCGTCCAGGCCTGAGGTGACAATTCTAGCTTGACCCCTATTTAATCATTGACAAACGTTTCTCTGTCACTTCACGGGGTAGTTTGGGTTTGCAAGACCTCCGACCCAGGGTGAATGGGATATCCTTCAAAGTTATACGTACCGTATCCGGTCGATAATAGACTTCAACGAAAGTGTCAACTGGTATTCCGTCAGGGAGTACTTGCAGCCACGAGCAGACACCCTCTTCCCGAACCTCCGGCATCTCTTTTGCCAGTTCACTGAAGGAACCATGGTTCTGTTGTCTCCGCCCCTACCATCTCTTGTCACGCTCCATGTTGGATTTGGATATGAATATTGGCCCCTAAATACTCTCCACTGGGTGGAGTCATTCCCTAACTCCTCGCCCAACATCAGAGAACTCTCCATTCTCAGCAATGACGAATTTGGAAATGAAATCAATCCCTATGATTTATCTCGTTGGCGAAACCTCACGTCTGTGGTTTGTCCCGGAGTCCTCTTGAGTATGGATGACATCATCCATCTGGCCTGCATGCCTGCACTGATTCACCTCGACTTCGCACTCGGCACTACACTGCGGGCTTCCAATTCACCTATTATCTTCTCTGAGTTACATGACCTGGCATTACGGTCTGAATCATTGGAACCCATCTTGTGGCTACTGTTACGATACGCGTCCCGTTGTTCTCTTCTCCTCCGTTCGTCTAATAGGGAGCAATAGACGTAGAGGATTACGAGCAAGGCTTGATAGAGGTAGTCCAGTTCTAAGATGGTCTCGCTGGAAGAACCTATCTTCACAGCGGAGGGAGATGAGAACGCAGGTAGATTGCGTAGATCAAACTACAGTACATGGCGCCAATCTAAGGTATTTATACGTAGCTGGGATAGGGGAAAACGCTATCATAATAAGAGATATGATAGTGGGAGAATGGTGGCGTCCGTGAGAGTGGAACTAGACAAGCGTGAGAGGGATATCCCACGATGGTGGGAAGGCATAAGATCTGACGGGAGAATCTATACTGAGTCCGTATGGCGGTGTACAGGATGAAAGAGACACGAAAGGAAATGGTGGCGCGGACCTTGTGCCCGAAGGCGGTGAAGCAAAGAGAAACAGTCCAAGTACCGATGGAGTCAATCGATCGACTGCTCCGTGGCGAACGCACCGTCTATATCGTCCCAAGGGAAGTCACCTCCGGGGAGGAGTTCTCCGTCACAGAACGACACATAGCCTTCATACGTCCCTTCCTCGATAGCCTGCTTGATTGCTGCATCGAGTTCAGTAGCATGGGCCAGTGAATCGTCCCAGACTGTAACAGCTACTCCCTCAGACTCGACTCCCCACTCTCACACACCTTTATGCTCATATCGAAGACCACCCTGCTCAGCAAGATTTCACCACATTCTTCTCTGCTTTACAGGTGTCCAATGCTACTCGCACTATCGAGAAACTAGAACTCCTTCAGTCATATGATGGATTTACCTCGGGTGATTTCCAACTTGATTTTGAAGACCTGCGCCAATCCATGGTGTTCAGCAACCTCCGTTATGTAGAGCTTGATGTGTCATGCGACGTTGGCTTGACGAGTGCACAAGTACTCGTGTTGGCATCTGCGTGGCCCAACCTTGAACACCTCTCCATAAATGCTGAGTGGCACTGGAAAGCAACTGCTGAACATGGAGTCACATTAGATGGACTTGTCCAACTCTTCCAGGCATGTCCATCGCTCCGTCAGGTCGACCTCCACATTAATACGGTGGGCTTTACTGAGGCATCCTTGAATTGTCTCCCCACAAATCTCGGATTGACACTCCCATCCCCACTTTTGATCAATGTCATCGACTCTGTCATTGAATCAGAGTCTGTGCCAGCTGTTGCTGAATTCATTCGTCGTCTTGCAGCTTGCTGCCCCAAACTTAGCCTCGATTATTGGAGATCTTACTATAGGAGTTGGAAGGCAGTCGAAAATCTGGCACGTGATGTTCTCCATCTACATCCGAGTCCCGGGTGGAGGCCACGGGACTCGGATATCTTGATGGTCGAGATAGAATCATAGTGATTGCTTGGTACTACGTATTCTTGGTGTAGTACTCGTCTCTACGTGGTGTCACGAATGGAGAACGTATGGAGACGTCTGTTGGCCGCAATCGCAATCTCTGCGCGACGCTGCTAAGCCCATCACGAACAACGCAAGCGGATGGATGTGTCGTACGACGAGTCTGAACGTTGTAGCACATGGCAAGCACTGGATCCAGAAAGTCGACAAGAGATGGGATAGATTGCAGGCCCTCGAATGCAGGCCTGCCCATTGATCTGGCAAGAAAAGTCGACGACAACCACTTACAATGTCATGGTGATGGACTGGTCGAGGGGAATCGAGGCCGTGCTAGGTTTCGAGCGAATTCATGAGCCCTGAGACATCGTCTCGACAGAATGCGCACGGATTGGATGGGGGGTGGTCCGACTCGAAGTTCGCTTCTACGGCAAGTCGGCGCGCGAACAGATCTAGACTCGTTTCAATGTCAAGCGCTGGGCCTACGAACAGAAAGGACGTTCGAGACGACACCTAGTTGCATGCATGCATCACCTGGAAGGACATGCAGACGCTTACCGAGTGACTGTACCGCCCAGAGTTGGAGTCGAGATGATTCTGAGCCAGTCGAACCGAAACTAGGACACTCAAACTCCACGATTTGGACGAGCACTAAGCTTGAAACTCGGCAAGTGCCGACTGGCGTCAGCCCTCCGCTGGCCTGCCACGCTGACCACGCCCTCGCGAGCACCTCGAGCACCTCGCCCACGTACCTTACCCATCACACCCGCTCGCCTGCCACCTCGCGCGCCACCTCCGTCGTGAGTGAGGGTGGACCCCCATGTTGTCGGGACAAGACCTGGCCACCGAGTTCAAGCTCAGGAAGAGGGACCTGTTGGCAAACTCGGAGCTGTGGGCCTTCCACAAGAAGCCCGTCATGGGCGATCAGATCACCAGGGCCGAGTTTCGGGAAGGGAGAGAGGTGGGTCGTTTCCGTCGGTGTCCGTCGCGATGCCCACCTCGTAGCACCTTTTGCTCGCAGAGGCAGCCACCGAAAACCAAAAGCGCGGCCGTCCAGGCCAGCTCGTCGATCCCCGCCCACAGACAGTGAAGGGCGGCGAGGCCAAGATCGTCATCACGCCACAGCACGTTCATGATATATTCGAGGAGTTTCTGGTCGTTGCAATTTGCAAAAGCGTACAGCGATAACGTACCCAACAAGGTGTGTTCGTCGTTCTCTGCGCGTGCTATTCTGACTCGTATCTAGCTCTCTGGAGCAGAGTTCTGGAAACGCTACTTTCAAGGACGACGATAGTGGGTATCATTAGGAGATTCGTACTCACGTAAAGCTAGAACTGGAACCTAGATGACTGAGAGAAAAGGTATTCTCGAGGACCACGGCAAGGTGAGCAGTTGGCATACTACCTGGAATACTGACCGACGGCCCACAGATGGGAAATGAGAAGGACATCACTATACAGGTCTGCCGTCAGCGTGGTGCACTCCCGCTGATCCGTAAATTCGATGAACATCCAGAGAGATTACTCAATTCTGCGCGTAAGTCACGCTTCCTACCTACCCGTGTCTCTCACCAGTTCTTCTATCGCTAGATGAGGCGTATCGCAGGATAAGCGACAACGGATGGACGGTGGTGACGGCGAGGTAAAACTGGATCTCGTGTTCCTAGTCATGCCTACTTAAATCTGAATAGAGCGCCTTTGCCGAAATCGAATTCGACGACCTTCAAGACGAGGCATCGTCCCCTGGTATCCTTCTCGAGGTGCAAGATCGACAACGATACTTTGAGGGCCAGCTGGGCCAGGCAGGAGCTGCCAACAGCTCAGCAGTGGATCCCATGGAAGTGACCGATGTATAGAGCGCGTTCAAGGAGGTTCTTGCCAAAGTGAACGGATGGGATTCCAGGGAGGTTCAGTCAGGTGGGTCTCTGCCTTCACACTGGTGCACGACCGCTTTAGAACACCCTGTCAGTTGACAATACAGAAAAAATTCGGCGAGGCGGCCTTGCTGTCCATGGCGCAGAATGTCGCAGCGCGGCTAAGCACCGAAATGAATAACTCTTCCGGCCGCTTCGGTCATCGTGTCAAACGGCCGCCAACGAGTTCCTCCGACAATTTTGGTCATCGATATACCCTCCTCGCGCTGACCTACCCACGCCGGCCGCCGCCGCCCAACGATCGGCGAAGGCCGCCAAGATGGCAGGATACCTCGGCAAGACACACGACAAGGTCGACGCGCTCGTGAGAGCTGCGATCGGATCGAATAAGCTATAAAACCTCTGATAGACGCCGTCGAGCGCGCTGGCGTTTCATCGTGAGAGGAGCGGGGGGTGGGGTTGGTGGGGTTTCTCTGGAGAAATCTGGTCTCAAACCCCTCTGAGCATGGGATAGGCTGTGGTGCATGTCGCCGAGTCGTTGGTCGTCGTTTGCTGGGTGATGCTGGAGCTCGAAGCTATGGACCTTGCAAAGGTACACGTATGTTTGTTGAATCTCTACTGTCCATTTCTGTTCCTCGAGAGAGGCTCGTGGTTCACGCTAAGTTGATGCGGTAGGACGTCCGAGTCGCGATGTGCGAAATGTCATTGACAGATCGTACACTGGATGGCTGAACCGTTCAAGTTGGGTATCCGAGTCGTAGGTACTGAAAACAGCTCGCCAATGATACGACATGACTCGGAGGAGGCAGCGTTTCGTAGTCCTGACATATCCGGGCTGTTAGTGGGACTGTAGCCTTGGCCCGACTGCTTGTCTAGCACTTCCGGCACCCGCCGGCGGCGCTTACACACACCGGTAGCCCGCAGCCCCTGAGCCCCTGTTTCCAAAATACTAGCACTTCCGGCACCCGCCGACAGTGCTTACACGCACCGGATGCAGTAGCCCCTGAGCCCCTCATCTGCTTTGACGCGATCTTGCAAACTCCAGAGTGTTACCAGAAGATGCATCCAGCCCTGCAGATAGACGAGATACTCCGCCGTATCTTCTTCCACCTTTCGCCGTCGGTCACGCGCGTCCAACCCAAGTATTATTACTATGGTTGGGAGTACATCAAAGCACGGGATTGCATCCATGCGAGCGCTCGTAACCTGGCACCTCTAGCCCGAACGTGTCGTGCATTCAAGGAACCAGCTTTGGACGCTCTTTGGAGTGTCTTGGCCGACTCCTCCCCATTAGTGCGGTGTCTTCCAGAGGCATCTCATTGCTCCGAATCGTTCTGGTACCCTGACCAGGTAAGACTGGGACAATTCTAGCTTAAACCTATATTTAATCATAAGTGAACGTTCCTCTATCGCTTCACGGGGTAGTTTTTGTTTGCAAGACCTCTGACTATGAACGAATGGAGTACCCTTCAAAGTTATACGTGCCGCATCCGGTCGATAATAGACTTCAACAAAGGTGTCGACTGGAAATCTGTCATGACGCACGTGCACCCATCATCAGACTCCCTCTTCCCGAACCTCCGGCATCTCCATTGCCGGTTCACTAATGGAGCGAAGACCCTGTTGTGCCTACCCCTCCCATCTCTTGTCACGCTCGATGCTGAATTCGAAAATGAATCATATTGGCCCCAAAATTCTTTGCGAGTCGGGTCATTTCCTTACTCCTCACTCAACATCAGCGAACTCACTATTCGCTGGGGGAGGTCCAGTGAACACACGTTTGGAAAAATTGAACCCCATTATTTATCCCGCTGGCGAAACCTCACGTCTGTGGTTTGTTATGATATTCTCCTAAATATGGATGATATTATCCATCTGGCCTGCATGCCTTCGCTGAACTGCCTCAGCTTCGCGCTCGATGTCACACTGCAGGCTCCCAATTCACCTATTATCTTTCACAAGTTGCATGACCTGACATTACAGTCTGAAACATTGGAACCCATCTTGTGGCTACTCCCTCAGACCCGACTCCCTACTCTCACATACATTCGTGCCCAAATTGAAGACCACTGGCACCCTGTCCAGGGAGATTTCACCACGTTCTTCTCTAGTCTGCAGATGTCCAATGCTACTTGCACCATCGAGAAACTAGAACTCCTTCAGTCCAACTCGGAGTTATGTGAGAGATGTGAATCTGGTGTTTCCCAACTTGGTTTTGAGGACCTGCGCCTATCCACGGTGTTCAGTAACCTCCGTCATATAGAGCTTGATGTGGCGTGCGACGTTGACTTGACGAGCGCACAAGTACTGATATTGGCATCTGCATGGCCCAACCTTGAACACCTCTCCATAAATGCTGAGTGGTCCTGGAAAGCAACTGCCAGTGCTGAACATGGAGTCACATTGGATGGACTCGTCCAACTCTTCCGGGCACGTCCATCACTTTGTCATATCGGCCTCTACATCAATATAGCGAGCTTTACTGAGGCATCCTTGAGTCGTCTTCCCACAAATCTTGGACTGGCATTTTCGTCCCCGCTTTCGATCAATGCTATTGACTCTGTTCTTGAACCAGCGTCTGTGCCAGCTGTTGCCGAATTCATTCGTCGTCTTGCGGCTTGCTGCCCCCAACTTTACCTCCATTATTGGGCCATTTACTGCAAGAGCTGGAGAGCAGTGGAGAATCAGGCAGGTGATGTTCTCCATCCATATTCCAGCCCGTAGGGTACGGGCGAAAAGTCAGCTGTTAATAACACACAACTTTTTCGCAGGTTTTTAATGGGTCAGGAGGGCAGAGGAGACCAGTTATTAACGGGTCATGTGATGGCACTGTAGCAGGTTGACAACGTTGAACACCAAGTTGCTGTGGTAGTGGTGCTCATAGTACTCGTAGGCCCATCAGTGGCATATTGTTGATAACGGGCTATTCATATCTGGCTGTAAGCTTTTCGCCACTCCACAAACTGTGCGGAACATGATTATGGACACTCACATGAATTTAGTTAATATCTGCTTGTTAATAAACCCCGGGCCCTTGTATGAGGTTTTTAACTGGTTATAAACACCGCATTGAGTTTTCGCCCGTACCCATGTTGAGGCCGGGGGATACCGGCGAGACGGGGTCATAATGTCCTGAGTCTCTGCGCGACGCTGCTAAGCCCATGAACAATGCAGGCGGAGTGACTACTAGGGCATAAATGTGTCGTACGACGAGTCCGAGTGTCGTGGCACATGGCAAGCACTGGGTCCAGAGAGTCGACAGGGAACAACATAGACTACAGGCCCAAAGTTGACGACGTTCACTTACAATGTCATGGTGGTGAACCGGTCGAGGGGGTTCGAGGCCGTGCTAGGTTTCGAGCGAACCCACAAGCCCTGGGACATCGTCTCGACGGAATGCGCACGGATTGGATGCGGGTTGGTCCAACTCGAAGTTCGCTTCTACGACAAGTCGGTGCGCGAACAGATCTAGACTTGTTTCAAGGTCGAGCGCTCGACCCACGAACAGAAAAGACATTCGAGACGACACCTAGTTGCATGCATGCGTCACCTGGGAGGACACGCAGACGCTCGAGTAACTGTGCCGCCCAGTCGAATCGAAACTAGGACAGTCAAACCGCACGATCTGGACGGGCACATGCTGCAGTGAGTTAGAACTTGAACGACAAACATTGGATAGGTTCAACGGTTTGCCAGTGATTCAGATGATGTTGAGACCAAAGTCGCGACTCGCGAGGCCGGTCAGCTAATCGAGTATCCCTGGCACGTGCTTTCTCTCAAGTTGTCCCAACTAAACATTGAGTCTGGCCACGGAGTCCTGAACATGAATGTCTCAGAGTCACCCCAGATATTTGACGCACATCCTCCCGTTCTCCTTTAATTGGATCAGTCATCCTTGTGCGCTAGAGGATGGATTACGCCCTATAAATAGACGAGATACTCTGCCCGATCTATCGCTTGAATTGATACCGGTATATGGTTCGAGGAAGCTCGCATCGAAGCTACTTCCACTCTGGCTGCTCGGGCGAGAACCTGCCGTGCATCATCGTTCGAGAATCTCGCAACAAAATGCGTAAATATATGCAAGGAACTTAGGACATGGCTGCAGGATTTTCTAGGACTTTCTACGAAACGATATTCTATTGGGAAATGAAGAGAAGTAATTCTGAGAATCAAAGATTACATTCTGACGAAAGAAGCATTCTCGGGGTGGGTGCTCATGTACGTACTCTTCTTCTGTTTGTCGGCTTTGATCCCAAGCACATCCCGGGCCTTTTTGAGTTCGACGAAACTGAAGCAGCTTTCGCCAATGCGGACGATGAATGGGCCAAAGACAGCGTCAGGTGCGGCCTGATGCTTGGCAATGAGCGCATCAGTGTCGGCCTTGATCCAGTTGAGGGAAGCGGCGAAGACGTGATCAACTTGGAAGTCGACGGGACGATTGATGCGCTCATAGAGGTCGCGACAGTACGAGCCGATGATAGCATGGCAATTGTCATGCAAATCGCGCTGCTCACCATGCTTGCGAGCTAGCGTCCACAGGTCGTGGAGATTGGGGCGGGTCTCGTTTGGGCGGTTGACCATAAGGTGGAGCTCTGGGAACTGCTCGCGAGTGGGATGGAAGGCAACTCCCTCCGGCTGTGGCACGCAGAGAGCCTTGTAGGCTAAGTCATAGTCAAATTCCTTGGTCACGGCGGCGGCAGCATAGTCGGGATGGGTTGCAGCGTACTGGAGGATGAGCCAAGAGGTTGCAGCCGGAGAGGGCGGCACGGTGGTCGTCAAGGTTGGCGGCGTCTAAGCCCGTGCGAGTCGTACCGACGTGATACTTGCTCCATGCATCCAAAACCATGAAGTTGCGATCCATGTCATCGTTCATGGGCTGAGCTACGTCGAATGAGCCAGTGTGGGGGTTGGGCTTGAATAGGAGGTAGTAGACGCCGGCAAACTTTTGGGTGTAGCGCTTCTTGCTGTTGCTACCGTCGATGGGCGTCATCTCGTCTCTGCGCACACGGACGACGATGCCACGATTCTCACTGAACATCATGTAGAATATGGCAAACATTTGGTTGAAGACGGGTAGGACAGGGAGTTCCACTAGCTCATATCGCAAGTACGGACTTGTGTCGGTTACATCCTGGAATGGATGGGGGACTCTGGAAGGGATGCTCGACCGCATATTCTGGATGGCGAGGAGAAGTTGGTTCTCGATAAAGAATTGGGGTGCATTGGGGATGGGGGCCTCATAGCGAGGAAGGTTGGCAACCTTTTCCTCGAAGGCGGCGAGGGTGGCATGGGCGAGTTCGACACGGAGATCCTGCTCAACTTTTATGAGATCATTACGATTGCTGCTGCTCTGCGCGACCTCTCCCGCGACATCTATCTGGGCTTTAGAGCGGTAAGAGAAGAGGAGGTGCATCTCGTCTTTGCTCCATACGCTATTTACTGTGAAGGTGTAACAAAGGCGGGCGAGGGTGATATCGTCGTCGCTGAGAACAGCCTCGACACGCTGAACCAAGGCATCGTAGGCAGGGGCATGCGTAGCGCCGAGAGCATCCGCTACGGTACGGACCTTAGTGTCGACCTTGTCGTTAGCGTGGGCGTTGATGTAGTTCTGGACTAGGGCCACGTCACCATCTTGCAGGATGGCGGCAACGCGCTCGTGAAGGTCGATAACGAGGGGAACACGCTCTTCGCAAGAGGCATCTCCGATGGTAGCGTCGAGGCGATGGAGCTGACCCAAGATGAGTGCATTTATGGCTTCATGTTTGTGGCGAACGTAGATGAGCTGAATGAAGGCATCACCACCGACAAAGGTGGTCTTCTTGGTCTTCGGGTTGGCATTCCTAGCCTTGACCTTGTTTATGAGGGCTTGGACTTGTGCCTTGAAGCTAGCCTGGAATATAGGGTGATTGCGTCGCGCCTCGTGACGGGCAATGGACTCGGCGTTGGAAGACATGATCTGCAAAGAGGGGATTAACGATAGTCGACGTGATGTAGGGGCAACATACAAAACTCGGTGAAAGCTGAGAATAGATGTCAAGGTACCGTAGACTGAATGCTGCTGTTGCGGGAAGTTAGCACGAAGGACAAGAGGAGATGGGCGCGCTCTACTTGGCAGGTCTGGTGAGGAGAAATTGGCGAAAGGGAACGGTCTTGATCCTGGAGCCGTAAGTAAGTGGTCCAGGTCTGTATAGAAACTAGGAAAGGACGATATCTACGAGAATGCGTGATTAGCCATGAGAAAACGTTGTCGTGGAGGAGGGTGGGCCAATAATCACCTCTCAGCACCATGTGGTGACGGGATGAGAGGCGAGGATAAGAGATCCATAGTACTTATAATGAACCATATTCCAAAGATTCGACTCCGAAAAGGTATCCAGATGTTCGTCGTTGTATCGATTCCAACAGTCTGTACCAAAATTTCAGTGGGTTTGTGTAGTCTCGGACCAGACATTTGGGTTATGACGAGGGTGTTAAGTCCAAAAAATCAGGGATCCGCCAGTTTGGGTCCAAGCTTGTCTCAGAGGGTCGGTTTGAGTCGCAGCGTGGGTGGGCAGCATTGGGGTTGTGACGAGGGTGTCGAGTCCAGAAAATCAGGGATTCCGCTGATTTGGGTCCAAGTTTGTCTGGTCGGTTTGAGTCGCAGTACTAGTGCTGGTGGGCGGCTCACATTCTGTCGCGGGTTTGAAACTCGGCAAGTGCCGTCTAGCGTCACACCTAGTGACGTAGCACGATTGTACGACTGCTCGCTAGCCACGCCATCGCGGTCTGATCTGCTCAACGCGTCCGCTCGCCCGACGCACACCGCACCCGTTCGAGCGGGGCGATCGCCTGTAACGCCCACAGAGCCTTTCGAACGTGATCGCCACGACGTCATCGAACGCCGCTCGTCATGCACCGCCTCGACGCTCTCCCCTTCCAACCCCCCCATTCGCCCTCCCCATGTTGTCTGGACAAGACATGGCCACAGAGTTCAGGCTCAGGAAGAGGGTCCTGTTGGAAAACTGTTGCCCTTCCGCAAGGAGCTCGTCATGGGCGATCAGATCACCAAGGCCGAGTTTTGGGAAGGGAGAGAAGTGGGTCGTTTCCGTTGGTGTCCATCGCGGCGCCCACCTCTCATAGCACCTTTTTCTCGCGAAGGCAGCCACAAAAAAACAAAAACGCGGCCGTCCGGGCCAGCTTATCGACCCCCGCCCACAGACAGTGAGGGGTGGCGAGGTCAAGATTGTCATCACGCCACAGCACGTTCATGATATATTCGAGGAGTTTCTGGTCGTTGCAATTTGCAAAAGCGTACAGCGATAACGTACCCAACAAGGTGTGTTCGTCGTTCTCTGCGCGTGCTATTCTGACT
>JBBPTU010001250.1:0-13579 GCA_038094295.1 Tylopilus aff. beelii
AAGAGCAAGCAACATGGACAGGACCACAAATAGCAATGGACTAATTCATCATCAGGTCACACTGACCTTGAGGATCGGTGATAAGGAACAACAAAGGAAATTTATGGTAATCAACTGTGGGAAGGAAAGCTTAATCTTGGGACTTCCGTGGTTACAAGAAACCAACCCCCTTATTGATTGGGCAAAAGGGATGGTGGAACTCCCTGACGTCATGCCTAAGCTACGACATGACTTGCCAAAGGCAGTAACCCAATGCTACCTAATCTGCTACCTAGGAATGGACCCAGATGACCGGATAGTGAAATTATGGAAGAAAAGGTTGGACTATGAAGCAGTGCATGCCTACCCAATACGAAAAACCATGGTGTCCACCACTTTAGCAGCTGCCACCACTAAGAAAGAAGTAACTTTACCCCTGGCATACCAGGCATACAAAGAGGTCTTTGAGGACCTGCCAAAAGGAGAATTACCCCCATCCCAGATCTTTGATCATGAGATAGAGTTGACCAAAGACTTTGTCCCAAAAAGGGCCAAGTCTTATCCCCTGAATCCCCAAGAAACCCAAGTGTGCTGGGACTTCATAGATGAACACCTGAAGAGTGGAAAGATCACCCCTTCAAAGTCCCCTCAGGCCTCCCCATTCTTCTTCATCCCAAAGAAGAATGGGAAACTGTGATCCTGCCAAGACTACAGGCACGTTAACTCAGGAACAGTCAAGAATGCCTATCCCCTCCCTTTGATCTCTGATCTCATTGACAAACTCAAAGATTCGTCAATCTTCACTAAAATGGACGTCCACTGGGGATATAACAATGTCCTGATCCGCCCCAAGGATCAGTGGAAGGCAGCTTTCATCCCTCCTTTTGGACTCTTTGAGCCTATGGTCATGTTCTTCGGACTATACAACTCCCCTGCGACTTTCCAAGCATTGATGGACCACATCTTTGGAGACATGATAGCCAAAGGATGGTTAATCATTTATATGGATGACCTCCTCATTCACTCCAGGAACCAAGAAGAGCATGACCAATGAACCAAAGACGTCCTACAACACATGAGGGAACACAAGTTATATCTGAAGCTAGCAAAGTGCAGCTTTAATGTCCCTGAGGTCGAATACCTGGGAATGGTAGTAAGACAAGGCGAGATAAAGATGGACCCTACCAAACTAACCGCAATTGAAAATTGGCAACCCCCAACGTTGGTAAAAGCAGTCCAATCCTTCATCAGGTTCTGCAACTTCTACCAGAAGTTCATCGCTGGATTCTCTGACATAGCCCGACCCCTTCACAATCTCACCAAGAAGGGTGCTCCCTGGAATTGGACCAATGACTGCCAATTGGCATTCCTCAAACTAAAAGCCACCTTTTTGACTAAGCCAGTCCTACGGTACCCCGATGTTGCTGCCCCTTTCACAATCATGATCAATGCTTCCCTGCAGGCCACGGGGGCTGTCCTCATGCAGAAGGACTCCGCAGGCAACCTCCATCCATGTGCTTACTTCTCTAAAACCTTTGGATCCATGGAGCACAATTATGACATTTATGACCGAGAAATGCTTGCTGTCATTTTAGCCCTGACAGAGTGGCGACATTACCTCACCAGCACCCAATACCCCGTCACCATCCTTACTGACCACTGGAACCTCACCTACTTCAAGCACCCACACAATCTTTCATGTTGACAAGCCAGATGGCAGATGTTCCTCCAGGATTATGACCTGATCTGGACAGTGCTACCCGGAACTGCCATGGGACTGGCAGACACCCTTTCCCATAAAGATGACGTGGACGCCTTGGGGGATAACAAGGATGTGGTGTTCTTACCCCCCATGGCCTTTGCCCGGAAACTGGACCTAGCCCTCACCGACAAAATCTCTCGCTCTACCACCAATGACCCTCTTGTTCTTGAGGCCCTCCGAGCCATGTCATTGGAATCTTCCCCTTTCCCCCAGACCTCCCCAACCAACTGGACATTCCTCAACAGTGCCCTCTACTTCAAGGGTCACCTGTACGTTCCCGAACCAGTGTGACAGGAACTACTGCAACAACTCCATCTCTCCCTGGCAGGGGGCCACAAGGGACGTTTCCGCACTCTGGCCCGTATCTCCTGTGACTATTGGTGGCTGGGCCTGGCCTTGCATGTCTGTCACTTCATACAGGGGTGCTATGTCTGTCAGGCCAACAAGGTTAACACCCATCCCACTGTCTCCAGCCTGTCCCCCATCTCCTCCTCTGCATGTCACCCCTTCCAGCAGATCTTGGTGGATCTCATCACTGACCTTCCCCAATCAGGACCCTACGACTCTGTCATGGTTGTGGTCAACCATGGCCTTATGAAGGGGGTAATTTTCATCCCTTGCACCAAAACAGTGTCCACTGCGGATGTCACCACCCTCTTCTTCCATCACGTATTCCCATGCTACAGCCTTCACAACAAATGTATGTCAGATCAAGGTGTACACTTCGCCTCAGCATTCACCAAAGAGCTGGCCAGATTACTTGAATATGATGTCACCCTTTCTACCACATACCACCCCCAAACCAATGGTGAAACTGAACGAGTAAACCAGGAGCTAGAAATGTACTTGCACATCTTCTGCAGGAATACCCCAGAAAAATGGAGCAAACTCCTCCTGATGGCCGAATTTGTTATGGGCTGGGAGGAGATCGAGAGGCGATAGGCTGAGTTACATCACACTATCGATCGCGCTACTGAAGCATTCGTCCAAGCAGGGCTTCTTAGCTCCTCAGACCAGGACCTATACCTTGTATATCCAATGGGGGATTTGAATGTGGGAAGCCCAACCACAGAGTAGCTGGGTACCTGTTTCCCTTGCACCGCCTCATTCCTTCTTCTCTATTGTGATCTGACCATATCTTGTACACCGCCATACGGACTCTATAGAAGTGTCCACTGCCTTCCGCAGTCTGCAGTATGTTTCCCCTTCTGCTTCTTCATCTCCACTTGCATCGCCTTTGGATGGAGTTTGTAGTTAGTACATTCTTGGACGCTTCACCTCCCCCTGTCAATTCTTCTTACATTGGCAGTAGTTTCCCATCCCTCCATAATTATGTATAAAAGTGCCACTATCAGCGCTCATGTACTTTAGTTAGATCTATGCAATCCACAGCGTAACTTACTCATGCCGCTCGAGTGAGCGAGACTCCTACTGTGGCTCGTAATTGCCATACTCGTATCCTAGTCGCTTTAACACTTACCTACTCCATTCAGATCTTTGCACAAGCTCTCGCCATTCTGATCGGCGAAATAGTAAACCGCTATCATGTTAACAGAATTCTCCCATAACTCCACCATACACTTGGTCACCAATGTCTCGCCTTTCTCCCTTATGATGGGCTATGAACCCAGAGCATATCCCCTGCTCACCAAAACCACCTTCCTCCCTGCCCTCGAAGATTGTATGAAGCTGCTTGAAAGAACTCAGACGGAAGCACTTGCAGCCCACCAAAAAGCCCAGCAGGACATGCGGGAATGAACGAACACCCAATTTAAAGGATGGAAGGTAGGGGATAAGGTCTGGCTCGAAGCGAAAGGCCTCTGTATCAAGTTCACCCATTGGAAGCTTGCCCCAAAGTGGGTAGGCCCCTTTGAGATTGTCCAAGTCCTCAGCAGGTTAAACTACCGCTTGGCCCTTCCCCTGACCTAGAAGATATATGATGTATTCCACGCCACCAAATTAACCACTGCCACCACAACTTCCGAATTTGGACCCACCTTTGCCCAACCACCCCTGCAGATAGTGGAAGGGGAAGCCAAATACGAAATAGAAACCATCAAATGCCACCGTCGTAAAGGAAGACGATGGGAGTACCTGATTGAATGGAAAGGCTATGCAGATAGTGAAGACACCTGGGAACCTGCTGACAACCTGTCACATGCCAAACGGACATTAAAAGATTACCAAGCCCACTTTCTCAAAGATTTCCCAAAGCGAAAGTAACCCTTTCTTACCCCCATCATGTTCTCCCTCCTCAATCTCTGCACACTCATCATCTCCTATGCCTTTTTCTCCTTCACCACTGTGTTCTACTGGAGCTTTAGCCAGTATGGGTTAACCCTGACCATATCCTCCCCATGGGGAACTATATCGGTAGCTCTAGTTCCCACACGAATCGCAAACCCTATTGGATCAGCTTGGGTGATAGCACCCACCACCCCACCAACTAGACCCCCCTCTCCCCAGTTGTCACACGCCCACCCATGCCACCAGCGCTACCAACACCACCAATCCCACCGCCCCCTCCCTAGGAGGTATTAAACCAAAACTGGAGACAACAGTGGGTAACCATGGACCACAAGGAGGTAGAAGGAGGGGATATATAAGGGAGAGGTAAGCCCACCACTTCCAAGAACCATGCAGCCCCTCTCCCACTTCCCCAATCATGTCCTCGCCTCTCCCATCGAACTCTTCCCTTCCATGTCCCTCGCCTCCATCTACCCAGATGGCTGCGAACTTCCAGAGGACTTTCCCCTCTTCCTCGACTTCCTCACCACCCGTCAATGACAAGAACTCTGTTCTGTTCTTCTCGAATGCCCCCCAGCACTCCTTGAATTCCAGGCCCTCCCAAACTATCAGACCTTCTCCCCTCTCTCCGACTACATCCTGGCCATCCACACCCTTAAACAGTTCCTCATTGCACTTAGTTGGATGGGAGGAAACCCTACATTGCCAACGACAATGGCAGTGGTCTTTGCCATATCTTCGTCGATCCCAAGGTACTACGACGGAATGCTGGAGAGTGGGTACCTGTCCCTGGTCCAAGCCCTTTCATTTCAGATACGACGTGCCCTGGTGCATTGCATGTTCCTCAATCTCCCTACCAGTGAGTTCAGAGGATACCTGGTCTGAGTCTGGGAATATGTGGGACTGATTTGTCCTGCAGTGGACGCATCTGAGGGACTTGCCTTCTCCCTCCCCGTGTGAGGCCTCAACAAAAGGTGTCAGAGACCTCGTCGAGGACGAGTATCTAAGTCACCCTCACCCCTGACTGACCACCCCAATGCCTCCTCCTCCTCCCCCTCCATCATGTGACCTCCCCAAACAATCAACTTCGTTCCCCCTTCCATCTCAGGCATTGGCACCACAACCTCGTTGGCTAGTGGACCCACTCTCGTGGAACCTAGACCCAACTCCCCCTCCTCAATCTCCACCCTGTCTGACACCTCCGTCCTGAGCCTGGACTCTCCTTCCTCTGAGGTCTCCTCCACCACAACTGATGCTGGCTGGGACCCAACCTGTGCCCACTGTGGCCTATCATGGTAACCATCTCCCCTGCACTGCTCTCTATGCTGTCGCCAACACAGCCCAAGTTGCCGCCTGCACCTCGGTCGCCAACATGTCCGCACCCACCCCCAAACTGGTTGCCTACTGTGAATGCACTCACAACCCAGCTCCATGGGATGACTGCCATGAATGTGGTGCCCCAGGCCACTGGCACCCAGACTGCCCCAAGTACGTTTGCCCTGGATGTCATGTCACTGCCCCCAGACATCTGCAATATATGTGTCTGGTCAGACCTCACACATGCCCACGCTGTGGCCAATGGGGTCATCCCAAATGCTGTTGTTCTGCTGAAATTCCCCCAGATGAGCTCGAGTGGGACAACTATGATGAACTTGATAATGAGGGCGACCGCAATGGCCCAGATAGAAATTGAGGTGGTATCTCAATCCCTAGCAGAGGGTAATGTTACAGTCTGGACTGACATGAAGTGCCATCAGCAGGACTTGCATTACGCCCTCAGGGAGGTGGTAGTCAACAGGTTTTATCAAGGAGTTGTCAGTTACATGGACAACGAAATTGTACCTGGAGGAGACTTTCCCTGGTCCCAAGTCAAGGATTACTTTGCAGATGAGGAGGACATTATCTGGTGACTCCACAGTTGGTTTGATTGTTTCTCCCTTCTTTCTCGAATGTACCACGCAGGCCCTCACTGCAATTGATATTCTCACTTACTTCATCCTGTACACCACCATACAGACTCTATCTAGATAGTATCGAGATTCGGTATGTAAATGTTCCCACTGACGTGAGAGCTGATCTCACATCATTACTTACTTCCTTCCATGGATGCCAAGTCTCTCCCATAGCCATATCTCTTGTTATGGTTACGTTTCCCCATCACCCCCAGTTACATATAAATACCCCAGAAGGGTGCCCTGTACCTTAGTTTGATCTATGTATGTAATCATACCTGCATTCTTATCTCATTCCACTGCAAAGATAGGTTCTTTCAGCGAGATCAACTCAGAACTGGATTTCCTCTACCAGGCTCTACTAGTAATCCTCTACGTCTACTGTTCGTTGTTGGATGAACAGAGGAGAAGGGAACAATAGGATGCATATTGTAACAGCTGTACAGATTCCAAGTCATGGCTGACTGAGCAATTAGTATAAAGATGGGAATATTGAGCCTGGATCTGGATAGGCTGTGCTTGGCTGTGCCAATGCCAGATAAGTCATTAAAAGGCTGTGTATATGCTGACTGAGCAGCTACTAAGGATGGACTAACTGGGTTTTCCTGCACTTGGCTGTGCTCATGGCAGTGCTACAGGGCTGTACACCAGTTCTTTGTGGATTGGGGAAGGCTGTGGTATAGCTGTGTAGTTGGCTGTGCATTTTGCTGTGCCAATTTCTACACTAGTGGGTAGCTTTGCCTTTGGTGTAGGAAGAAGTGGGAATATTCATAGCTGTTACGGTTTGGACTGACATGGCGCGCCATCAGGAGGACCTCCATTTCGCACTTCAAGACGCCGTTATCAACGGATTTTACCAAGGAGTCGTCGCGTATATTGACGACGAAGTGCTACCTGGTGGTGACTTCCCCTGGGATGCCATCGAAGACCACTTCGCTACGGAGGAGGAGATCCTAGAGTAACTACATGGCTGGTATGACTGTTTCTCCCTCATTCATTCTATGTTTTGCGCGGGCCCTTGCCGCAACCTTTATTCTCGCTTACTACATCCTGTACACCGCAATACGGACTCTATTTAACCTTCCCACTTACCTAACGTGTATTTCCCAAGGACGTGAGAAGGGTCTCACATCATTGCCTTGGTCTTCTCATGGACGCATTAAACCTCTCCATTAGTCATATCTCTCGTTATGACTACGTTTCCCCATCCCCCACTAGTTACGTATAAATACCCGCCCCGGGCGCCCTGTACCTTAGTTTGATCTACGCAATCTACCTGCGTTCTCATCTCCCGCCGCTGTGAAGATAGGTTCTTCCAGCGAGGCCTTGCCAGAACTGGATTTCCTTTACCAAGCTCGACTCGTTATCCTCTACGTCTACTGTTCGCTACTCGACGAACAACGGAGAAGAGAGCAGCAGGACGCGTCTCGTAACAAAAGATCAAACTCTTCCCCTAGCTCCAACTCTTAAGTTCGGAGCCCACCTACCCCAACCACGTCCTTCCGCAGCCCCCCATCCGACGAGTCCTCTGACGACCAAAACCAGACCCCTACATCCTCGCGCCCTCACCCTCCACACCCCCACTCGTTGGTTCCTAATCCAGCATCGCAGACTACTCGCCCTCCACCTAGAAGTAGGCGCATACCAGGTTCCTCGGGTCAAACCGGATCCATCTTCAGTACACTAAGAACCCGTCTCCAATCTGGAAGCTCCCCAGAACCACAGGCAGAGGTCGATACAACTCCCGCCACAGCGGAGCTTTCTGTCCCTCACAGGAGCAAAGACGAGACCGCCGACCCCGTACAGAGCCAGCACGAGGACGAAGAAGATGAGTACCCAGAACCGGAGGTCTCCATCCACGTCGATACTGAGCCGCTTGCAGACCCACCTCCACATTCTTACGAACCACCTAACCCATACTTGGAGCCGGGCAAGGAACACTTTGGCCTCTTTGATCCCGACAACCACACCCCACCCTCTCCAGATACCCTCGCCCGAATCCACGAGAGAACAGCGAGAGCAATTGACAGAGCAATGGCAGACGAACCTAAGGAAAACAAGGCCGCCCTCCCTGACGGCTTCTCAGGAGAAACCGAGGACACCAATTGATGGCACAACCAGATGCGCGCATACTTCAATGCCAACCCCCAGATCTTCGATTTTGCAACTACAAAAGGAGATAAGCAACGTACTATCACTTTCCTAAACCGTATGAGCAAGGGCCAGGGAAGGGCCTTCGCAGCAGGATGGTACGACAAGATGTATGGAAACGATGAGGAAGGAAAGAAGATCACCTTCAAAGATATTTCAGAAAACTTCCTCACCACCTTCTGTCCTGCCTCCATGGAACAACGCGCCCGTAACGCCCTCCATGCCATGGATATCAGGAAGTTTAAAGGCGACTTCCACCGGTTTAGGACGGTCTTCGAGTTAGAAGCCGGAAGGGCTAAGATGAAAGACATCAACGACGTCTTCAGGATCTTATGAAAGGCAGTAGATCTAGATACCGCCAAAGCAATGGCCCTCGTCGTTCCTCAGCCTAAAACCATGAAGGAATGGCTTGATAGGGCAGGAGAATTCTATGACCTCGCGGAACAAAGCAAGTATGACTGAGGAGGAGGGTCAGGATGGATACCGTCCACCAGGAGGCACCATAACGAAAAAGACCCCTATCAGATGGATGTAGATGCGGTCCGACTTACCCCAGACGAGAGGGCAGAATGCTTCGCGAAAGGGTTATGCTTCATCTTCAAGAAGCCCGGTTGTTCCACCAGGAACCATCCCCGTCCCACCACAGAACGCTTTGTAAGCCGAAAGGGACCCTGGAACCGACGAAACGGCGGGAATAACCGAAATCAAGTAAGGGCCACCGAAACGAGGAAAGAGTCCCATATAGGAAGGTTCATGAAGGAACAAGGGATCTCCGAAGAAACGGCGATCAAAACCCTTAGGATCTGCTACCAGAAGCACGACGAAGGGGCCGATGAAGACGAAGGAGCGGAAAGCGGAGAAGAAGTCGTCAACAGGGTCTCCGCCCATGAGGATTTTTGAAAGGGAAGGACGGATCGATGTTGTCGCTTCCCAGGATAGCGCCTGTAATTGTAACAAGTACCAAATCGAGATCAATGAGAATCCCCACTTCCCTTTACGCTGGTACCACGGGCAAAATCGTCGACAAATACGCACTAGTGGATAGCGGTGCGACCGGATGCTTTATTGACCGGCATCTCGTAAACCAGGCCGGATGGAGAAAGGAACGAATAAAGACCCCATTAAGGGCAAGCAACGTGGACGGAACCACGAATAGCAACAGGCTAATACATCATCAAGTCACGCTGACTTTACGAATCGGGGATAAGGAACACACCCGAGTGTTCATGGTGATCGACTGCGGAAAGGAAAGCTTAATCTTGGGACTCCCCTGGTTACGAGAGGTGAACCCCCTGATCGACTGGGCCACTGGAAAAGTAGAACTCCCCGCTATCCTCCCAACACTCAGACACGACTCCCCCCGAGCAGTCACCCAGCGTTACCTCATCCGATACCTAGGAATGGACCCCGACGCGAAGATCGCCAAGCTATGGAAGAAGAAGCTGGACCACGAGGCCGCGAAGGCCTACCCAGTACGAAGAATGACAATGTCCACCACTATAGTGGCTGCAGCGGAAAAGAAGAAGACAACTCTACCTCCCGCCTACGAGGCGTACCGAGAGGTCTTTGAAGAGCCTCCGGATGGGGAATTACCCCCGAATCGGAGGTTCGATCACGCCATCGAACTAACCAAAGAGTTCGTTCCGAAATGAGCGAAATCCTACCCGTTGAATCCACAAGAGACCCAAGCCTGTTGGGAGTTTGTGGACGAACATCTGAAGAGCGGAAAGATCGTCCCCTCGAAGTCCCCCCAAGCATCCCCCTTTTTCTTTGTTCCGAAGAAGGACGGGAAGCTCCGCCCCTGCCAGGACTATCAACATGTCAACTCCAGGACGGTGAAAAACGCCTATCCACTTCCCCTGATCTCAGACCTCGTCGACAAACTCAAAAACTCATCAATCTTCACGAAGATGGACGTACGATGGGGGTATAACAACGTTCTCATCTGTCCCGAAGATCGATGGAAGGCCGCGTTTGTTACCCCTTTCGGTCTGTTCGAACCAACAGTCATGTTCTTCGGCCTCTGCAACTCCCCAGCAACCTTCCAGGCCTTGATGGATCACGTGTTTGGGGATATGATTGCAGAGGGATGGCTGATCATTTATATGGACGACCTCCTTATCCATTCCGATAACCAGGAGGATCAGGACAAGCGGACGAGAGTGGTTCTCCAACGCATGAAGGACCACAAGTTGTACCTCAAGCTCGAGAAGTGTAGCTTCAACGTCCCGGAGGTGGAATATTTGGGCATGGTGGTTAAGAAGGGGGAAATAAAGATGGACCCGACAAAACTTACCGTGATCGAGAACTGGCAACCCCCCACGTCGGTCAAAGCCGTACGATCCTTCATCGGCTTTTGCAACTTCTATCGCAAGTTTATCTCTGGCTTCTCTGACCTGGCTCGGCCGTTGCATGATTTAACCAAAAAAGGAAAGGCTTGGGAATGGACCAATGATTGCCAATCGGCGTTTGATCAACTGAAGGCGCTGTTCCTGACACGACCAATCCTCCATTACCCGGACACCACAAAGCCGTTCACGGTGATGACTGACGCCTCCTTACTAGCCGCAGGAGCGGTCTTAATGCAGAAAGATGGCGCAGGGGATCTGCACCCTTGCGCGTACTTCTCCAAAACCTTCGGTTCAGCGGAACGAAATTATGACATCTACGATCGCGAGATGTTGGCGGTCATCTTGGCACTTGGGGAATGGAAGCACTACCTCACCGGGACCCTCCACCCAGTCACCATCCTCACGGACCATCGCAACCTCACTTATTTTAAGCACCCCCATGTGCTGTCCAGGAGGCAGGCGCGATGGCAGATGTTTCTTCAGGACTTTGACCTCATTTGGACCACCCTCCCAGGAACGGAAATGGGTCCTGCGGATGCCTTGTCTCGAAAGGATGACATCGACATTTCTCAGGACAACACGGATGTTGTCTTTCTCCCGCCCGCCGCTTTTATTCGCCGATTGGATGTCGCCCTTGCGGAGAAGATCGCATCCTCTACCCCGGGGGACCCCTTGGTACTCCAGGCCCTCTCGGCCCTCTCATCCGAAACGCCCTTCCTGCCCCGGACCGACCCTACCGACTGGTCCTTTGTCGATGGGGCCCTGTATTTTAAGGGCCGGCTGTACATGCCGGAGCCGGCAAGGCACGACCTCCTCACTCAACTCCACTCCTCCTCCGCTGGTGGCCACGAGGGTCGTTTCTGTACCCTGGCACGGGTCTCACGTGACTATTGGTGGCTGGGCCTTGCCTCTCACATCCACCGCTTTGTCCAAGGGTGTTTCGTTTGTCAGGCGAACAAGGTCAATACCCACCCCACGGTCCCCAGGTTGGCCCCTATTGCGTCGGTCGCCTCTCGTCCTTTCCAACAGATATCTGTTGATCTCATCACCGACCTCCCCTTGTCGGACGGGTTCGACTCTGTGATGGTCGTGGTCGACCACAGTCTTACGAAGGGGGTAATTTTCTTACCTTGCACTAAAAGCACGACCGCGGCGGACATAGCAGGCTTATTCTTCCGTCATATCTTCCCCAGATTTGGCCTTCACGACAAATGCATCTCCGATCGTGGGGTGCACTTTGCATCTGCCTTCGCTAAAGAGCTCGCCCGCCTCCTGGATTATGATGTAGCTCTGTCTACTGCGTACCACCCACAGACTGACAGAGAAACCGAGTGAGTCAATCAAGAACTGGAGACGTATCTGCGCATCTTCTGCGGTAATTCCCCTACGAACTGGGTTCAGGTGCTCCCTATGGCAGAATTCTCCCACAACTCGGCCACCCACTCAGTTACAAACGTCTCCCCATTTTCCCTGATGATGGGATACGAGCCCCGAGCCTACCCGCCACTCCTGAAGACTACCTTCCTCCCAGCGCTGGAACAGCGGCTGACGATTTTGGACCATGCCCGAAAGGAAGCCCTTGCAGCCCACCAGAAAGCCCAACAGGACATGAGGGAACGAGTCAACTCCAAATTTAAGGGGTGGAAAGTGGGGGACAAGGTATGGCTGGAGGCCAAGGACCTTCGGATCAAATTCGCTCATTGGAAATTGAGCCCAAAACGAGTTGGCCCGTTTGAAATCACACAGGTACTAAGCAGACTTAATTACCGACTCGCACTCCCACCAACGTGGAAAATACACGACGTATTCCATGCCTCCAAATTAACCACCGCCACCTCTACCGCCGAATTCGGACCCACCTTCGCCCAGCCACCCCCACAAATGGTGGAGGGAGACGCCGAATATGAAATTGAAACCATCAAACACCACCGTCGCAAAGGAAGAAGTTGGGAATACCTAATCGGGTGGAAGGGCTATGCCGATAGTGAAGATACCTGGGAACTGACCACGAACCTTTCCCATGCCAAAAAGACATTAAAAGATTACCAAGCACGATTTCCCAAAGACTTCCCCCGACGAAAGTAAACTCCCCCGTACTCCCCCATCATGTTCTTGATCGTCGACCTAGCTGCCCTGGTAATTTCCTACTTCTTTATCACCTTCCTCGCCATCTTCTACTGGAGCTACAGCCAGTACGGAATTACAGTCTCTGTCACTACGCCCTGGGGAAACGTTTCCCTTTCCCTTGCCCCGCTCCGAATCCCAGAACTGGCGGGAACTTGGGCAAACGCCCCTACTGCACCGCCCACCAGACCTCCGTCACCAATTGGTCGGGCCCCTCCCACGATCCCACCACCAGTTCCCAGGGAACCCACGCCTCCACCCCCTGCGCCACAGATTCCACCACCACCCACTCAGGAAACACTCGACCAAAACTGGCAACAGCAATGGGTAACCACAGATCACGAGGAGATCGAGGGAGGGGATACTTAAGGGGAACCATCTCCCTCAGACATCCCCAACTGAAATGCAACCCCTCTCCCATTTCCCTAACTATGTCCTGGCCTCTCCCATCGAACTCTTCCCATCTGCCTCCCTCGCGATCGCCTACCCTGATGATTGCGAGATCCCCGAGGACTTTCCCTTATTCCTCGAGCTCCTCACCACCAGACAACGACGAGAGCTTTGCTCCGTCCTCCTTGAATGTCCCCCCGCTCTCCTCGAACTCCAGGCGCTCCCTGCCTACCGAACATTCGGACCCCTCGCCGATCACATCCTGGCCATCCACACCCTCAAACGTTCCCTCATCGCGCTCTCTTGGCAGGGAGGAGACCCTGAGACGCCAACGACGACGGCAGCACTCTTTGCTGTATCTTCGGCACTCCCGCGATACTACGATGGAATGCTGGAGAGTGGGTACCTGTCCCTGGTCACTGCCCTTTCGTTCCAGATGCGACGTGCCATGGTGCGTTGCGTGTTCATCCACCTCCCTACCAGCGAATTCCGGGGATACTTGGTCCGTGTCCGAGAATATGTGGGCCCGATTCGTCCCGCAGTGGACGCGTCTGAGGGACTCGCCTTCTCCCTCAGAGTCAAGGGCGCTGGCAAGAGGGGTAAGAGATCTGGTGGAAGACGAG
>JBBPTU010001251.1:3570-13575 GCA_038094295.1 Tylopilus aff. beelii
GGTTTTTGCAGGGGGGCCCAAAATCGCCGTTGCTATGAAACGAACCGTTCCTATGGAAATTATTTGGTCTTTGTTTACACGTCTACAATTTCAATTTCTACATGTGATCTCCTTACTGATGGTCCTTTCGTCGTCACGGTAAGTATACTCGATACTTTCGCATTTTGTTTTCCAGAACTGATCTTTTTCCTTTTGTTTCTTTTCACGGTCAGTAATCCACTTACTGAGTCGGCGACTGGACATCCTGGACTGTTCCTCCTCTCTTCTGGTCCTTTCATTGTCACAGTAAGTGTACTTGATCCTTTCACATCTTTCCTGAACTGATCTTTTTCCTTTCGTTTATTTTCACAGTCAGTAAAAAACTTCTGAGATCTCTACCTCCCCCTTTCTTTTTTTCTTCAGGTCCTTTCATAATCTCGGTAAGTTAATCCCTTTGCCTTCTCATTAGTTTACAAACGCATCTGTGGTTACAGTTACTAGTAGGGGTGTTTTTATCTCCTTCCTGGTTTGTCGGTGATTTGAATGTCGACGAAATGCAGGTCGAGCTTTGGCATGCTTCCTTTAATGATACAGCAACAGCAACCTCGCCGCTACCACCACTGGCACTGCGTCATCAATAACAACGACGTGTCCCAAGACCTGATCACCATGATGACAATGACGCAGCAGCAATAGCAGTGGGGGCGACCTCGCTGCCACAACTACCGCATCGTCAACGACGACGACGCACCCGCGCTGATCCTGCCACCGTGTCGCTGTCAACAGCGACAACGCAGCAGCAGCAACCATACTGCTGCCACCACCGTGTCGTCGATCGTGATGACGTCTACGCCGACCCTACCACTGCACCGACAACGACGATGCAGCAGTGACCCCACTACCGCGCCGCCAACCGCGACAACGCGTCTACGCCGACTCCACCACCACATCGTCGATAATGACGAGCAGCAACAGCGACGAGGTCGCCATGACCATTGCGTCAACAATGCGCACCGCGAGGTGATCACGGCGATATTGTGATATTCGCGATCGCCATGGTGTCGCCGTGCCCATCTCACACACTCATCCCCGAGTCAACTCGTTCAGAGGTACCTGTGTCGTTCCCTCATTACGCCTCTCAGCGAAACGATGGTCAACAGTGTACGGTGCCACAGAGCGCAGGTGCGAAGCACCGCAGCGAGGTGACACCTATCATAAATCACATAAATTTCTGTACAATTTGTTGAGATAACTGTATGCTTGAAGTCGGGAATATATTGGCGAGTGGCTTCCAATCCCTTACTGGAGTACCGTAGTGGGTGTTGCCACGCACGTGGCCTTTCGTGCTATTCTTATATCCACCATGGCCAACGCCGGCACAAAATATTCCCCGATTTCCCAGACCAGCTGTGTCCACTCTGTTACTACTTGATCCGCTTGCGACATGTGACTCGGATATGTCTAAATATGTCATGAGGTGATCAATGAGTATTTCAAAGAGGTCACTGCGGCAGGCTCTGAAGCAGCGCGGATTCCCAGGGTCGCGTGATAGGATAAGCCATTTTTGGACTTACCTGACCACGTGCTTAGGGATAAGTCCCACGTTGCGAGTCTCGCATTCCTCTCCGCTGGAACCTCGTCATGTCTACCAACCAAGATGCTACAAATCCAACCTCGGCCTCTGGCATATCACAACGTCTATTGCTAGACAAGCGTATTCAGCGAGCATTAGAGATCTTGTGTGCTGGTCGGATTTCTGTCTTCGACCTGATGATGAAGATCTTCGATCCAAATCAACTCGCATATGCACCATACCGTGACTGCTTTTATACGCTTCCAAAGGACAGATCTCCTGGAAGACTCGCTAGGCTGCTTGATCTTATCTTTGCTGATCAACGAGCCCAGGAACAACTCACACAATGGATGGAGCCCCATGCAGTAGATCTTGTGACGAAGAAAGTTTATCAGGAGATGGACGCAGTGAAGGTTGCATTGCGGCAGCCAATTAACTCGCTCAGTCCAGATCTACTTAGGGACTGGACGTTGAACTTTACGATGTATCATGTTGCCAGAGACCTTTCCCCGATCCTCTCGTACGTCCTTCAGGTTGCATCCCAAACGCAAATTGCGGAGGAGAATAACAAACTCAAATCAAGTTGTACTGTAGGTAGTCACTTTAAGTTTGTAGTACTCATACGACTTGAAAATATCAAGGTTTGTAACATTATAATTGCGCAACTTGCGATGAGGATATGAGGTGGAGGACTCGAAAGTCTCCCAGACGTCCATAAGCGGGGCGAAATGCAGGCTCCCCGTGATGCGAGAGACCGGCAGTATAAATATTGTGAGCTTCATCGATATGAACGCGACGGATACGATTCGTAAATGAGCGATCTTGTCGGATAAGGCGAGCTAGACGAGGGAGGTGGCCATTGAACATGCTGAGTTGCTCGGGCGAAACGATCAGGTGTTGGTAGTGACCAGACTTGATCGACTTGCCGAATAGACGACCTATTACTCAAGCTAAGCAAAGGACATGATATGACTCACATTCCATAGGTCTCGATCGTCCGGTGTGTCTTCGTTTATCGCGATCGTACTGATACCATACTTCTGACACTCCAAGACCTACGAAATAGGTTAATTGTGACAGAAACGCGCGAGAATGTGAGGTAGCATTATTTGCCTGTGCCGTCTGAAGCCGCTTGAGTGGCGAGATGGTCATGGAGATCGTGTTTGGACGGAGAAGTGGGATCAAGATGCAGAGTGTCTTCCCACACCCCGTGCCAGTGCCTGCCGCGATGATGGTGTCACGTTCATTAAGAATGGCGATGGAAGCTTGCAATTGAAACTCTCGCGGAATGATCTTCATCGAAGTAAGAGCGTAGATGATCAAACACGCGCGTAGTGCATCTGCCTTATCCTGAGGTTCTGCGAGTGTTGAAATGTAGTCTACCGGAAGCTTCGTGTTGAGAGCCTGATTAGCAACATTTTCGAGGGCGCCCAGTGATAGTTCACGAAGTATGTTAACAAGGAACGACAGCCCCATGGTGGAGGGAAGCGGTCAAGACGCGCGACGCGTCGATCGTCGGCGTAATGATTATTTTACTTCTAAATCCAATAATTTACAAACGGGAAAATTGCCTTTATTTCATTGGCTGATAGGCACGCGATCCTGGGAATCCGCGCTGCTTCAGAGATTTCCGCGGATTTTACCAGACCGTCAGACTAAACAACGATAGCATAGTTGGTGTTGTTTGTTTCGCTCCACTGCTTCTGCCAGGTGTCAAGAAGATGAAGATATCACTTTCGATCGTGATTCGTGCCGTGTTCGATGACGTTCCAGACAGACCTCAAGTGGGAGGACCTGCAACGGTCCTTTTCGATCGAACATGGTTCTACAAGCCCAGCGAGATTACCATCCGAAAACCCTACGCGTTCTTTCTGGGTCAATTCGTCTCCGGATGCTAACCAGCTAGCACGTGAAGGTAGCACAGGACCGTTGACTTCGGACGCGGACGTGTGTATCATCGGTTCGGGCATCACAGGTGTCAGCGTAGCATACCACCTCTCCGAAGCAATTCGGACGAACGCACTCCGGTCACCACTCAAGGTCGTCGTCCTTGGCCAGAGACTTTTGTGCGTGAGCTTCCATAGTCCGTCCTGCATAGCGATCCTACAGTTTCCTATTACATTGATACAGGTTCGGGGGCAACAGGTAAGGGTTTTTGTGGAGGCGAGTGTCTTAGTTCTATCTCATCGGTGGATCAGGCCGGAACGGCGGGTATCTCACCCCTATAGCCTTTGCCGACTTTATCGCTCGGTTGACCAAGTATGGTCCCGAAAAAGCAAGGCGGTCGTACGCCTTGGAAGCATACACCATGTCGTCGCTTGTACGTCTCATCGAGGAACACGGATGGGCGGAAGACGTCGATCTCGTGTGCGGAGGTCACATCCGTCTACTGACTTCAGATCGAAAAATCGAAATGGTGCGGCGTGATTGTCAGGCAGCAACGGATGCGGGACTGCCCATGGATCACATCATTGATTTGACTCAAGAAGAGATCGAAACCGTATGTCCTTCCCTGAGGCCTGACCACTGATTCTGACCCTATATTCCTCGACGGAATATAGACCTTTGGCGCACATTATCCGGCCGTGAAGTTTCCAGGTTACAATCTCTGGCCGCTGAAACTGGTCACTAAGCTGTATCGTTTGGCAGAGTCTTACATTGGTTTCAATCTGACGTTGCATACCCACACGCCAGTCACGGCGATTAGTAGTGCTCGCTTGGTATCTGGGTCATTGGCCGATGGCAAACGTGCCTACACGCTTTCGACTCCCCGAGGCACCATCGGATTTTCACGCATCGTTCATGCGGCAAACGGCTATGCTTCTCATTTCCTCCCCTTTCTGGCAGGCCCACATGGAATCTCCCCCGTCCGTGGACAGGTCATCGCAACGCGTGCTTCTGTCAGCGCCGATCAGATCATGTACACAGCTGGACTGCAAACTGGGTATCCGCTCGCTTCTTCTCCCCGCTCCTGTTTCTGACACCTACCTCGCGCAGATCATGGAATACTGGTTCCCGCGACCAATCAAGACGGTCGACGAAAAGCCGCTGATCATCATCGGCGGCGCACGCGAAACCGCCGGCGCTCGTATGGAAACCTTGGTCAACGACGATTCGACATGTCGTCCCGAGGTTAGCAAAGCCCTCCGTGCGTTTTTGCCTGCGATGTTTGAGGGCAAGTTCGACCCCAGGCAGGAGCCTGAAATGGAATGGGTACGTGCCAGCCTGCGTACGTCGATGCGTCGCGGCTGAGTCGTGGACGCGTTCTCTTTAGACCGGCATTATGGGTTATACGGCGATTGGGGATCCGTTCGTATGTCGGGTCGTCCACTTCCCGAGATACGTTACGCATCGATGATGCCACAGGTCGGACCTGTCGACAAATTGCCCGCAGTAAGAGAGTCGGACGTCGGGAAGTACGCCGGCCAATTTATCGCGGCTAGCTATTTGGGACATGGAATGCCTCGTGCGTTTGCGTGGTACGTCGGTTTTTATTGTATACTTTCATGACCGCCATCAGGTCCATCTTCTCCAGCGCTCAGGTGGCGGCACAGATGATTATTGCAGAGTTGATGGACACGAAGTGGAAACAGTCAGAGTGGCTTCCGACGCGGTATCTCACATGGGAGGTGCGCAGGACCGCCATGTGAATTGGATGATAGTTCGTTGTCATGTTTACAATTCGAGAGCAGAATCATGGCATATCTAGCGCTTTGACTGAAAATACGAATGGTCCAATGTAACAACTACCGAGTGGGGTTTATACGAGAGGAGAGAGGCAAGTGAGTTGGTGTAGGAAATGAGTCGGGAGGGAAGCTAGAAACTACATGGAAGTTGAGTGTCTAACAACGAGAAGCTACAGTAATCAATACGACGAATCCTCGAGTCCAGGGCCTCAATCCTCGAAGTAAAGATTAGCACCGGGGAACTGGTCCTTGATGACATCCCAGAGCCAGTGCATTGGCGAGCCAAATGTGATGTCAGGAGTATCGGTTGGACCTGTGCCACTGGTGAGAAGGGCAACGAACTTGCCATGGGCATCCACAATGATGGATCCAGAGTCCCCACTCCTGGAGAACGGATCACTCAGGCTGGCAGGTCTGTTGTTGTAGGATAAGACTGCTACTTCCACTGAATCGCAGCTGCCTAGGGTGGAGTAACGGCGAACATGAGATTCAAAACCAGTCGTACAACCGACTGTGGTGAGTGAGGTGGAGCCACGTTTTATAACATATCGCATGGGGTGGCCAAGTCTATGGTCTGTGTTGTTCGGTGTGCGTATATCTTCAGCAGAGAGAATACCTCGGAGCCCGAGGAGACGGTCAAATGGGTATTCAAATGCATCGATGCGAGGATTCATTGATGCAATGAACTCGACCATGCTGATCTCAGGGCCTGGAATATGAACAGTTGGATTAGATACCTTTGGCTAGACGGATCAACATGCACCTAAGTCAAGCACGTTCCTCCTGAAGTTCTGCAAGAACTTCTTCTCGTCGAGCTTGATGACACACACATCCTTCGTATAGCCGTGAGGAGCGGTAGAGAAGCTAATTGGAGGTGCCCAGACGACGTGCCCAATGACCCGGTTCTTTGGCTTTGTCCACTCCTTCTGGATCTTCACCAAGAACTTCTTAAGTGCTTCGATCGCTACTTGTGTCTCGTTCAAGTCGCGTTGAGCCTTCTCCAGCTCCCTTGCCGCCAGTTCAGCGTCAGGGCCACCACCCTGCAATCTCACGGTAAATGCCGCAATGTGTTTCGGTAAAATGTCAAGTGTATGGCTCTTGGTGCTGATGCGAGTCTGGATGGATGACAAGAAGTTGTCGAAAGCATTAGTACCCATGAGGATGACCTGCTTCTTGGGCCCGTCTTTGTAGGTGTGGTCAAAGTGGTGCTCATCTTCTCGGAGAAAAGAACGTACCAACGTAGACATATGGATTATTGCCTTCGTCTTCATGGAACAGGACATGGCGAGCTGTGACGGTGTAGAGATCTTTACCAACTCTAAAGTAAAACCCTGTCGTCCCCTGGCTCATGAGCGTCTTCAAGCCAGCAATCGGCAGGGGAAGTGCAGTAGTCACGGGATCAATGAAATCCTTGAGAGGATCGATATCCGAGACGGGTGCGAATAGTTCGGGACCACTGAAACTCCTGACCACTGATTCACGGTACGCAACATCAACGTCAGAAATGCCATGCTCTGCAAGAAGATCAAGGATATCGTTGGAAGAGTGGAAGGCGACTTTGCTAGTGAGAGTATCTGGCAAGACTCCCACCCAAATCGTGACGGGCGTGGTAACAACTGTGTCAATGTCCACGATACTCTTGTCATCCGTGATATCATTGTCGTCCTTGTCATCCCCATCATCCTCAATATCCTTGACGACCTTGTTCCACTCAACCCAGCTGAAACGAACAAGGTCAACCGATGAATGCCGAATGTTTAGTCGGTCGAGGAGTTTCACAACCTTGAAACAAACATCAGTCTGCAGGTTGTTTCGCTTCGAGAAGGTAACAAACCTCAGAGCGAATAGTAGCCCATAGATCATCTTTGCCAAGCTTGTCATGCCCGTAGACTGGCAGAAGCTGCATGAAGCGAAGATTTTGTTGTGGATCAGAGGGCGGCGTGAAGACATCCTTGGACGTCCGGAAGATCAGTTTAGGGCCCAGGAATCTGAGTCCCCGGATACCAAAATAGTACAGGTGGGCCTCAAGCTTGGAGATGTCGTAGCAAGAGGACTCGAGGGAAGAAACATAGGAGTCATCCTCATCGTCCCAGAGATCATTGATGTAGTTGGAGGAGTAGTCTGACTTGAAATCATTGCTAGTAGATAAGGGGCTCTTGAAGTACATAGCGCACTCGTTGTCGAACGCTGATAAATGGATGTGAAGCTCCAAAGTATCCACTTGAAAGGATACGACTCGGAGCGGGTCAGTGTAGAAGAACTTGAAAACCAATAACGTAAAGAATTTACTCGTGGGGGACCAGATATTGCAGTAAGGGAATTGATCGAGGAAATGAAGAAAGATAACAGGCAGGGACACACCCCTAAAGACACAGGTGCCAGTGACACTAACTGACTCCGAGTCGGAGCTCGAGGTCCCACGAGCCTGAGGGGGTTGTCGCTAGCTCGTCATCGAGACGTGGACCATGCACACGGCGATGGTTTGTCAGCCCCTCTTTCATTCTCACCTCAAAGTACCCAGCGGGTCTGGTCCCCGAATGCTTCGGAGATCCAAAGCACCAAAGAAGATGGAGTTGAAGCTCAGACAAGAGATGCGACCTGCTACGATCGTGTTCGCAATGATCCCGTCAGGTTCGTTCCACTGTCCAATTAGGCCTCTTTAGGTCGTGTGCCACTGGTCGTATGCTGGAGGATTGATCTTGTGTCTCCCACCGCTGGATTAATTTCCGGACCGGCGTTCACAAGAAATGAAGAGGTGGAGTTGTCGACGTCTGCTCGGTGTCCTCGGACTCTGCAATAGTTCACGATGTGGTACCCCTCCAAGCGCTCGCCAATCACAACATTCACGACGTGACGAGTCGCCAGCTGGCACTCGACAGCCTCAAGGCCTCACGTTCCCATCATTCGCATTACTCCTGAATCTCCGAGTCATTAAACGCTTCGGTAATATGCACGCAGCTAATGTAAATACACGCGCGAATTCAATACCAATGACCATCATGCCACCATTAAGCCTAGAAAGAAATTGGCCCGCTCACCATCGGGCATCGTACTCTATTTATCCTATGCGTCCGTATGGTCCTATAACACGCTCAACAGCATCTTCCTTCTATTATCGTCCCTGATGACTATGTGGCTCTTGTGAGGATGTACCCGATCGTGTCTCCGCCTTTGGCTTCCGGGGCCTTGCCTTGCCGCCCTTCTTATTCTTGTTCTTGTTCTGAGTGGTAGGCCCTATGGTGGCGCATTCCTGCAGCCTTTCCTGCTCTAACATCTCGAGGCGCACGCGCTCTTCCTCTCTAGCCCACCATTTCAAGAACTCAGCTTCTTGTTGACGGGCCCTCTCTTCCTCCTGGATGTCACGTAACGATCGCTTGTCTTTGGACGTGGACGGCGCGGCCTGCATTTCTTGCATTCTCTGGATTTCGACGAACGAACGCGTCGTCGAGCTCGACATCGTCGGCGCTGTGGTCGGTTGGACGGGAGGCAGTGTCCATGCCCCACCCAGCCTGAAACGAACACGAGCCCATCGTTACCTCGGAAGTTCGACGTATCAGTAGGCATGGATACGTACTCTGGTTTCCGTGCGCTACCGCCCGCATTCACGGACCTCGGCGTGTTCGGCGGAGGGCGGACGGGCGTGATAACGGGACCCATGACTGGCTGCGAAGAACCAGGACTCCCTCGTGTCACCTGCGCAACTCGAGGGCCAGCGTTCGTGCGGCTTGGAATCTGTACCTCTGGTCTCTCAGGGTTCGACGATACGCGACGTAGCGCTGAAGGCGCATCGGGTCGCCAGCATTGTTTGGCTGCAGGTCCTTGACCAGCACTCGCGCTCTTCCCTGTGGCAGCGCCGGCCGCATCCAGCCTTGCACCAGAACTGGAACGCTGGTCCTTCTTTCCATTCTCCGCCTCCGCCATGATTGCTTTCAGGTCCGTGCTGCATAAACATGAGAAGAGCGAGAGACGTTGGCAATAACTGCTCACCGAGGCGTCGCCGGATTCTTCTTCCATCCAACCTTCCCAGGCTCCACCTGTGTCGCTGGAACAGGTGCTTCTTCGTCCCCACCAGTCTGCGACGGATTCGGTTTGAGGGGTAGCCCTCCGTCCGCGTCGTCCATTACGAAAATTTCATCTCCCGCGGGCAACGCAGGTGTTGGCGCCAACAAAGGACGAAGGACCGGACTCGAGGTCGGTGTATGAGCGCTTGATTGTCTCCCTACCATCCTCCTCGTCGTACCTGGCGGCGAGATCTTGAGAGTGTCCTTCGTAGACCAAGATTTCGGGCTAGGAATGATAGGAACTGGGAAGTCCTGTAAAGCAACCCACTCCTTATGCTTCTCCAACGCTGCGCGTCCGAGTTCGTTGAATCGGGATACAGGAGACTGGACTGCCTGCGCGTTCGACGTGTGTTCCGAGAGCTTGCGCATTACTCGAGGATCCAGGTCGTCAAGGATTCTCGACTCGAGCAGCATCTCCATGTTGGCGTTCATGTACGTTTGGATGCGGTCTGCGAGATCGACCGCGTTGAAGTGGAGGGCATCCGTAAGTAGATAGCACGCGTTGTACACATTCAAATACTTCAAGATGATTTGAGAACACATGAGGGCGAGTCGGTCTAAAAGTAGTTCGTTCTAGTCGAGAACGAAGTTAGTAATTCCAGGATGAGATAGGTCATTGGACGAATATACCGCGGCGGATATCACAAGGAACATGAACTCGAGTAATTCATCAACATTATCGAGGAAATCTATGAAACAATTGATG
>JBBPTU010001252.1:0-13568 GCA_038094295.1 Tylopilus aff. beelii
GGATGTCAGTGTTCCAAGAGCTATTCTTGTTGTCTCCCGCTTATCCGCAGCTTAGGCATGGAAAAGGGCGGTCTACAAACGTCCACCAAGGAATTTTCATGTGCAGTTGCTTCCTCCGGAAAAGCGGGGTTGGTCCCAACCTTCCTCTCACGGTCAGCCCCACGAGGCTCATATTACCCTACAGGCAGCAGCTACACCTACGGTTTTCGCATTTACCCGGTTAAGGATGATGATGCTTCGATAGCAACGCGCACGACCTCCTCTGGCGGTTCCAGTGTTTGCGCTGAAGAGTATGATATCTGGCGCAAATGGGAAGATTGCCTGTTCCTTCAGGACACTCTGGAAGTCGAGTACTCTCGCGCTGCAAGGGAAAAGCGCAAACGTCTTGCTGCCGGTAAAGGTGTCAAGAAGAACGGTGTCTATATCCACAGTGACCAAGCCGCCTCCTGGGAGTCTCTCCCTTTCGGTCCAGACCCCAACGACATCGCTCACGATGTGCATCAGTATATACCTAAACTTACCAAGAAAGGGACGCTCTTTCGCGCCAGTCAGGAAACCGTGAATCTTCGATACGAAGAACTCCAGCAGATGATGCACGTCCTGTTGCAGGACGACTTGCCAACACTCATCAAAGAAATCAAAGCTCACTTAACGTTCACCGACTTTTTTGGTCTTTGGAGAAGGGATATTGATCTGGCTCGAAAGGCAGCCTCTGCAAAGAAGTCACTTGCAGACCGGTCCCAATCTATCCCATCGACAAGCATATTTTCCACGTTCCCAGTTTCTCCCTCTTCGCCTTCTGCCAAGTCTTCGCTCAAGGGTAAAGCCGCAGAACAATCCCAATTACTGTTTGGCGCTACAAATCACTCGGATTCATCTTGTTCAGAAGACTCTGCTGGTTCACCGAGGCCAGGCCGGGTGATGGATCGGAGGCAGGGTACTCACACCACGAGATCGAGAGGCTCATCTTCCGAGTCCTACACTTCGTCTTCTTCGCCCTCGACGCCCGTTATCATGTCCCGACAGCTTCCGCCCACTTCTCGGCAACCTATCATAGCAACACAAGAGACGTCGGTCAGCTTTGACCATAACCCCCACATACCTGGTAGCGATAGATCTTTTTTGGAGTCACTCCCAGAAGATTGTGAGCTCCCTTCGTCACCCAAATCAGGGCCCAATGAAGTTCGGTCGCGGCCACGGTCCGGATCTGTTACTAGCAGCGCGAATCGCAATGTCAGAGTTTATGTTCCTTCTCCTCCCAACTCCCCGCAATCCTCTGAGTCGCTATGTGAGCAATAAGAATCTTGTTGGAACATGACATTGATCGTTTCTCCAGCTCGATCTTTGTCGCGCTATTCGAGAGTCTCATTACAGTCGACGCGCTCTGCGGCAACTTTGAGAGCGAGCGACTACCTGGATGAGCTCGATGTGGATTATTGCTTGCCAAGTCCTGCCTCAGAACCCCAGTACCGGCCTAGGGCTTCAATATCCAGTATGGCATCAATAATGACCAACTCATCTGTCGATGCTGTGATTCCACGCGGCGAGCGACCTTCGAGAGCACCACCAAGCAATGCGCAACGATCACACAGGCGTCGGGAAGAATCCTGGGCAAAGCACAGTCGTTGGTCGGTGGATGAACCGGAAGATCAGGGGGACATCCTCGATGCCTACTTCTCTGGTACGCGGTATGCTGTGATATTGCAACATTCTGGCACTGACAACTTTTTAGACTTGATCAAACCACGCGCTCTAACTCCAGATGGCTTCCCCGAGACCCCAATGCCGGATGAAGTCATGTATCGTTTTTCGCAGGCGCAATGCAGTACACCGTCAACCGTCACCTCATTCTCGAGGTTCTCGGACCGTCGCTCTTCCTTGACGACCGTGACATCGACGTCCAGCGGATCGACGTCGTCCAGCGGCAATTCCCTGTCGCTGTCCATCAAGGCGATGCACGAGGACAACAACATCATTCTCCGCCTCCCTCGTTACATCACGTTCGACGAGCTACGTCGAAAAATCTATGACAAATTCATGCAGACAGGCAAATCGACCATCTGCCAGTCGTTCGCCATCGCCCTCCTGGAACAATCCCCCGTCGAACGCGCCCCAAGCGTGCGATCTCGGGCTGGGTCTGTCGGATCCACCTACTCCAGGGCCGCAGCCCTTCATTTCATTTCATCACAGGATGAGTGGGATGATGTTGTCGCGACCCATGGTGGCAAGGTGGCCCTGCGAATCATCGGAAGCCGGGAGTGAAGCAATTACACGTCGTGATCATCCATACCCTTCGTTCGCCGCCGACCTGTCCGTACCTTTTTTCGCTATTCGTTTGTTCTCCACCGGACAGGCTACAGTTGACTCGTTTCACGTCTTTTCAGTTTCAAGTGGATAGATGTCATTCTCCTGTTCGTTTCTTCATGCGTGTCGCTCTGACAGCCCAGACGTTCCTTGTCCCTCATTTTGCGCTTAAGCGCCACTGTCGATCATTCGTTTCTTGTCATTAGGTTTTCGCGACCAAAGCGTCGTGCTTTCACGTTTATTTTTGGGCCTTGAGAAACTACTGTACGATTTACAGGGTTAAAGTAACTTTAGGTTTCGAATTTCATGTCCACATGGTATCAGTACAGTAGAAAGACGCTGCCAGAACCATCACGTTTACGATCTCATCGTTCCCGTCATGCACCCACAATCGCTTCAGGCGCAGCTAGCGCTACCGCGGGTTTAAGTGCCACGGCAGACGGCGCGCCGGCTGGCAACGGCGTTCGCGTCCAGTCAGGCAACGCGGTTCTCGGCCGCAACCCTGGCGACGGCGGAGGTACGATTTCCATCGCGTCCTCGTCCTCGTTTGGAGGCGAAAGCGCTTCGTCCCATTTCTCTCTCGTAACTTCCACCCCGCCCGTTTTGAGTGCACTGCGTGAGAAAGGGCGTGAGTACGACGCGCGGGCGTTCGAGGCGGCGGAAAGACGTACCCGGCGAGCGACCCGCCTACCCAGGCCATCGACGCTGGTGCAAACGCGGGGGCCTTGCCCGCATTCGCCGTCGCGCGCGGGGACTCTGATGGTCGTGGTGCGGGGTTATTGAGGATCGCGATGTGTGAGACGAGCGGACGAAGCGCCGCGTAGCGATCGTATGCCAATCTCTTTGGGCGCATCGGTTTCTGGGGGGTTTGGGACGCTTCTGCCGCGACCTCTCCCGACGCCGGTACTGGTGCCGCTGATGGCGTTGATGGTATTGCCTCCACCTCCCCCGAGGCTGGTGCTGGTGCCTCCGATGGGGTGGGTGGTGGTGTTGACGATGGTACCGCTTCCACCTCCATCGATGTTGGTGCTGGTGCCGCCGGTGGTGTGGATGGTAGTGTTGACGATGATATCGCCTCTACCTCCCCTGACGCTGGTACTGGTGCTGCCGGTGGAGTGGGCACCGGTGTTGGTGCTGACGCGGTCGATCCAATGGCACGCAGCAATTCGGCGTGCAGTCGTGGGATGAAACCAGGCAACATCGCCGTGCCGCCCGTGACGAGGATGGAGGACACGAGCGTCCTCCGGAGGTCGACTGGTACCTATGCAGGAACGACGTGATCAGGACGGCGCGCGCGCAACGGGCGATGAGAGGAATGACCTGGAGAAGCGCCTCGAGCAGGACTTCGGCGACGCTGCTCTCATCGACATCACCGCCTTCGAATAAGACTTCGGCTGCACGCTCGCGGATCCAGCCTGGGATGATTAGCGTGCCTCTTCCAGTACCCAATTGTTGTGACGCGGGTGGCATGACACGGAGGTGAATGTCTGACGCGCTAGAGTGCCTTGTGTACATGTTGGCGAGTACTTGAAGATGGCCCTCTCCGCTCTCCGGTTCAGATTGTCCAGTGGTCATCTCAAGATCTGACGACGCTTGCTGAGAAGGGCTGATACTCTCCACTCCCTCCGACGCCCGTGAAAATTCTGATTCTGACATGGCAACATCGCTGGATGGAGGGAGGTCTGCTTCAGAGGCGGGTGCAGGGGAGGAATGCGTCGGATCGCGGTTTATTTCGAGCGCAGTACTTACGAAACAGCAGCGCGTTTTGATGTCTTCGACGAGCGCATCCGTCAGAATCTCTTGCGGCACGTGGGTAGTCCTACTTGAAAGAGGATGGTTCATGCCGCTGAGATTCGCAGGAGGAGGTATGTATGTCGCGAAGAGGAGTAGGAGGGCACGAAGATGAGACGTGAACCGCGAGCCGGCTAATGGTGTTGTTCGAAGGTGGAAAAACATGGGCCGAGCAGCAAATATCTGAGAATACTCGTCGTTAGTTAGTTCGACGAATGCGTCAAGAAATGGTAACAGACTGGAAGTGCCGTGGATTCGAGGTGACCACAATCGATGACAAGACCTGTTATGCGACCGACGCAGAGGAGGGAAAGCAGATGACTCGGGGCAAATGATATCGAAGGGACCTTGGAAAAGTTTCGAGCAAACCATCAAGGTACAAAGAAACCAAGCACACCTGCAGATTTCCAAACAAGACTTTGGCAAGTATATCTTTGATGTACAGAGGAAGTAGCGGATGCTCGACGAGAATAACCTTACGCAACTTGGGATCTGTTAGCAATGACCTTCCATTTACCTTCATCAAACCGACGAGGACAAGGCTCCCAAGTGACACTCACCCGTGGAACACGGAACGCATGCACTTTTCGATATTAATCTCGAGCATCCTGTCTTCTTCGGCTCTCGCAGACGGATCGGTCGCGCGATTCCAGCTCCACAACGAGTCAGAGTTGACCGAATCAGCATAAAAGACATCTCTTGGCTTTCCTTCCCCACTGAAGCCGACCTTCCATATACGCGACCCCGGATCGATCACGACGCGGTCCTCGGTGCCATATAGCGAGTGCCTGCGAGTGGTCGAGTAGTGTGGTGATGATTGGAGGGCGTGTGTTCCAGCGACACGAGCAGTTGTCGGCGTCGCTTGCAGAGTCGCGAAGCTCGGGTTGGCCCTTGGTGTAGACGGAGCTGCAGACATGAGACTCTGGCAACTTGAATGCTACCCGTCTTTACTTTCTATTTTCGGGAGCTCTCGTTAATCACGTGACAAGTGACTTTACTCACATGATCAAGGCGCGTGTTCGAACTGTAAGTTGTTCTTCATACGAGCCAACGCACGATGTGGAACAACGCAGGTCTTAGTACATCAATTCTCATTACTACGTGCGCGCCCGCAAACGGGATGGTCCACCACGCATTGGCCAAGATCTTTGTCTCGACAAAGCTCCGCGATCTGGGTTCAAAGTCCTCCGCCGCACGCACGTTCTGGAAGATGGTAGCCGCGTGCATTTGATACCAACCACCAACAGTGCATCTCCTGCGGGATTTAACCACATTCAATCTTGCGAGCATCAAGACCCCCTGCGTGGGGACCGTCTTCCTTGGTCTGGTGCACCCCTTCCTCGCATCCAATATCTTGGATGATACCCCAGAGTTGCCACAGTTTCAGACCATATGCACCGGCGCACACCTTTCTATCGGAGGCAACGACGTGTTAAGACTCGCCGCGTTTACCCCTCTCCCCCTCATGGGCGTTCTCGAAACAGTCCTGCTAAACTTGAAAGAGGGGGAAACGCTATCTGAGAGCACAGTTCGAAGGCTTAGAAGAAAGGAGGCAGAGAGAAGAACCGCAGCAGCAGAGGGGCGAAACCCCGTCAGTGAATACAAAAAGAGGAAATTGAAGAGGGCTGCAACGAAGCCTTCCACACCACAAGCAAGTTGGATTTCCGATTTATTATGCGTTAGCTGAAGCCCTAACGACAGTAACACCAGGAGCCATGCGAACTGTCATTCGAGAAAATAAATTCAGCACTTCCAGAGCCAGACGTCACTCTACCACGAGAATTAACTCACCACCGAGATATTTACACCGGAATCAACAGTGCAGTTAGCGGCGACCATCAATCTACACGATCTCGAACGCTGCAAAGTAAACGTTGAAGATATTGAAAGACTCGCCACTTCAGCTTCTGTGCGTCGAACGCCGACGTCTTGGCGTAAAGAGTCGACTTCTTAATCAAAAAAAAAATTCACAAAACGAGCGCTCTTCATAGCAATACCATCTGTATGATTGTGATCATTCTCATGTCAGAGACATCTAGCTTGTCCAGCGATCCCTATCAAGCTACAAGTAGCACAGAAGAGAGGTCCTCTGGAAATATTTGATATCTCAGTTACCTTACATTTAACTTCTGTGTACGTACCACCAGAAATTCATTTTACTAGTGTAGAGCTCTCTTCTTTTGACCCCTTGTGTTCAGGCGGTTGAGGTCATAGTGAGGCTCGTGACGTTGTTTATTTCCAAGGTGGTTGCCAAAGACGTGCACACAAAGCCAAACTTATTTCCGTGTCCGTCCTCGCGAAACGGAAGTGGAGGACAAGAACTGAGCACCTCAATGGCATCCCTCACGTCACCGTTCAGGAGGACCTACAGATACCTTGTAAGGACCAAATTCTGTGCAGACATGTCAGTACTCACTCGAGTACGGACAATCAATTAGCAATACCTTGCACACGAACAACCAGTTATCTTCTGGTCTTGTGTCATGGGGACTGCGGGACCCGCTCTCGCCTTGACAATCCCACCGATCAGGCAGAAATACTTTGGTTACGTCCCCGCTGAGCGTGTGCCAACCACATACCCTCGTGAGCTTGCGCGCCTAATGTGCGTCTCGTTCAATGCTTACCGACTTTTTATCTTAGTTCCAAAACGGCCGCGAAGAACTGTTGAAGGATACGAGGACGAATAGAGTTGGATCATTACTTGTTTTCGCTCCCATGGACCAAGTAGAGGTACGTTCTGTGAGGTCTGGTCGGCTGCACGTTAAAGTCCAGTCTCTTGAACCTAGTGACCCTACTACATAGAATGGCGAGAACGGACTCCAAGCCGTATATAATATATCATTTCACGCAACCCCTCGTTCCGCCGCGGGTTTGCCATGGATAATCGGTCGGCCTGTTCACTGCCTGTATTGTGAAGTGGACTACCGAGAAATGATTTGGAGTATGTCCGAAATAGACACGTGATGGTGACGCAACGCGGAAAAAGCGGCAGCGCGTTTGATTATTAGCTTGCGGACCGAATTCAAGCTGCGATGAGTCTCTGTCGTGTTTTGCGCGGGTCGTCGCCGTTGTTGCGGCGACCCTTTTCACGCGTCTTCTCCACCGAGGTCGACACGCTCAACAAGAAGCCAAAAGCCAGCACGCCCCTCCGACGCACTGCGTCTGCGTCTCTTCCCATTCGCTCGAATCCGACCCCCACTCGCAGTTCGATCAGACCCGTGTTAACCTTCGCAACCGCAGAACGATATCTTCCCACTCGCCTACGGCCCCGTCTGACGCCGGACTCCCAGAAACTCCACGACGCCTGGTGGGTCCCACGATGGGGTCAGGATGGCGAAATTTTTGTTTTTGGAAACGGGAGCTTTGTCTGCTGGGGCTTGACCGAGGATGAAGCTCGCCAGTTCGCAAAGGACATTTTAAGTCCCTGCGAGGTTGGTTCCCTCCGAGATCCCGAGACGGAGGAGCTTGAATTCGTGACAGATCCAAGCGAGTGAGGTCGCTTTCGTGTGGTCTTGCGGGACATGCTGACCGTCTTCCAGGAAGACCCGAATACAGGGTGACTTAATCATCCTTGGACGCGTCGCGCAACTCCAAGACCCTTCGAGTGCCGCTTCCTTTACGCCCGCGAATCCATCTTTCGACATGTCGACGCTCCTCGCTCGGTATGCCTACTCTCAAGCCCTCTCTCGCTCCACTGCGCTCTCTGTGATCGAGGAATCCCTCGAAGCATACCTCCTTTCCGTCGCCAAACTCCCTCACTCGCTCGAGAAGACGGGAAAACCCGGACTCGGACGCCAGGAGCTCATCAAGAAGCTCGGCGTCCTCATGAAGTTCCGTCAAGGTCTCAATCTCAACCGCGAAAACTTCTCTGATACCCCTGATCTCTACTGGACCGAGCCGGAGCTTGAGAGCTTCTTTAAATCCATGACGGTTGCGCTAGAAGTTAAAGCGCGGACACATGCCGTTAACGAGAAGATCACTTATGCGACCGAGGTACGTTTATTTAGTCGTCGGGACATCTGGCGCCCGTCTCACCCCAGCTCAGGTCCAGTCGACTCTTAGACAGCTGCTTACAGAGGTATGCTGCTCAGTGTCTCCGTGCTACCCTTAAGGTACTCAGTATATCTCAGTCTTCCGCACACCGGATGGAACTAGTGATTATCGCCCTCATTGCTGTCGAGGTCGTTATCGTGAGTCATGCCGCGTCCCTTTATGACCCAAAATGTAATTGGATTTAGGCCCTGATACGAGAAGGACCCGAGCTTTTCCGGATGGCTTTCGGTTCACCAGACGAGAAAGATCTCAATGCCACCAGATCTCATTGACTACTCACAGGAACCTCCCGCTAATTAATTTATTCCATAGGTAGGCACGTATATTCCAATGCTGCTCTCCACTATATAGCTATAATATACAAGTTGATACCGAATCCTCTGTATCACATGGAGGTCCAATGTAATCCAGCTCATCCTCGCAAGCCAGAACCAGACCAAGGTGCATCATCACTTTTCACGAACAAGTTCCTCGACATGCGCGGAGTGTGGGGTAATCAAGCATTTGAACGGTTTTGGAGCACTGTGATCATACCATCGGTGAGCAACGACTAAGCTGAGCTTCGAAATCAACCCACGTTGCGAATCCGCTCGTGTACTCCACTTCGACGTCGATCTCCTTTCCGAACTCGTCACGGGGCTTGGCAAGGTCGACTGTCGCCAGTATAGCTGCGATGGCAGCCCAGACGTTCTGCTCTGCAAAGTACCTTCCGGGACAAACGCGGCTATCGAGTCTTTTAGTGTTTACTCCCTCGAGCCAAGACAAGGTGACCTACCGTCCAAAACCAAAGTAGGCAGCCACAGACCCATCCAGAAGTTCGCCATCCGGCGAGAGGTGTCGTTCAGGGATGAACGCCATCGGATCGTCGAACCGCGTCTCGTCGTGTGCCATGGCCCTACGCAATCTTAGTCTCAATACATCCACCGATGGAAGTGGACATACCAAATATTGGTGAGTACGATGGCACCTGTCACAGCGTCAAACGTGTCGTCTTGTTCACGAAGTTATCCAGCTCACCTTTGGGGATGTACATGCCGTTGTATATATCGCTCGTCGCCGTGGTGTGCGGAAGTGCTGCAACTTCAGTTCAAGGTCGATTCGTGTCTTTGGGCTGGCGCACTCACCATTTGGAACCGCGGGTCGCCAGCGGAACGTTTCGCGATATATTGCCTCAACGAATGGCAGGTTTGGCCGATCTTCGAAACTCGGGAGACGATGACCACCGACGACCCGGCTGATCTCCTCTCGAGCTCTAACCTGGACCTCGGGATGAAGCATCATGGCGAGCATAAACGTTCGTAACGTCGAATCGGTCTAGGACATCGTCAAGTCTATCCAACCGTAAACAGCCTAGTTACCCACAGTTTCAGCGCCACCTATGAAGCCATGTCCTGAATAACGGTTGAACCGAGACGGACGTGGATTCACATACCTATGAAAGCGGATGCTGCCACGGCCTTGATAGCGTCTTGGTACGCTTCATTCTTCTCTATCTCAAGTAAGCCGAGGACCATTGACTCTTGGGCCGTTCCGGAAACCTGGTAAAAAGAACCTATATATACGCTTGACCAGAGTACGACAGATAATTACCATGTTTTCGCGGACGTATTCGACTGGGCTGCTCAGCACGTCCTTTGCAAGTTCGCGACACTCGGCAGCCTGCAACTTGTATCCTCCTCCTGGCATCCAGCACGGGATGCGAACCACTGACCGCATCAATGATTAACAAAAACAACGCTGCGACCGATGGGACATACGAAATGGAAAGGAGAGCAACAAGGCAGTCCGCTCCGGGCTCAGCGCGTCCGAGAATAAACTGATCAAATGTTCTACTTTTGACACGAACGGGTCACTCCTGGCCAAAACATCGTATCCGTATGTTGCAGCCATGATCGTTGCAGTAGAAAAGCTAGGTTTGGTCAAGCAACTCCGTCGTAAGAATAAATACCACAAATGACTCACGTCCTGCAATGAAGGAAAAAGTCACCCGGCATGTCGAAGATGTTCTCAACGAACTGGCGAGCCTTAGAGAGTGCCAATGGCTTATACTGAACAATTGCATCCTTGCTAAGAGCAGAGTTGAACATTTTCCGGTGGAGCCTCCATGTGTTGCCGTACGGAAGAAGTCCCGAGTTGAAATCCATACCAAACCTGTACGATGCGCCATCAATCCAGGTTAACAGCTCACAGAGAAGTGACGCACATCTTGTTTGCTGGTATGTGAGGTCGTTCGGAATAGATCGCTGACCGTCGGTCCAACAACTCGTGCGCAGCCTCAAGACTATTGATGATAATGAATTCTTTGCCAAGCAAATTAGCGTATACCACGTCGCCTGGAGAAAACTACTTTAACAAAGCCTAACCTTCGCCTAGAACAAACTCACCATATCGCTTTGCCCATTGCTCGTACGTTAACCAAGGGTAAGTAGCGTTGATTTCGAAGATGCTACCGACCAACGGGAAGCCAGTCGGTCCCGGAGGTAGTGGAAGCCCGGCTCTGAGTCGGTTGCGCCGCCACGCCTTGAGGAGAACCGCGGCACAAAGTACAACACCGATAGAATAGATGGACACGGATCCTGCCATAATCACGGGGGCACGATCAACACGAGTGTCTTGTCCTTGAGTCTGAAGGAGTGTGGGCTGGGAGCAGAAGTGGGCAAGAAGATTGAAAAGAGCGACAATTTAAAAGGAAACCGGTTGTCCGCTGTGCGCAGCGCACTGCAGTCCGGTAAACAAAGGAGAGGAGGAATTCAAATTATGCGGAGGAGGTCCGAATCTGCAAAGTACATTCGTACGCCTACAAACTCAAACAATCGCGGCAGTCCGGAGAGAGAGAAGAAACTTTTCACTCTCGTCAGGAAGTTCCCCGTCGAACCGAATTCCTTACCAGGCTGAATGTCAGGGTCGGGAAGTCGATCCTGCGAGGACGATTATACAAGATGCATGCGCCGTCACGGCATGCAGTAACACGTCCCTGAGCAGCTCCTCAGTGGGTGACATGCTGGAAAATCCGGACAATGCAAGGATGTCTTACCGCGATCAGACAGGGGATTGAAGGCACCACAATTTGTCAAGGAGCCTGAGATAAATCTGGCCCAGTAAGTTGGGTATGACAGCCCGTTTGACGACGTGCGGTTCAGTATGCAGCCGTGTTAGTGACTAATGAGTACGTGATCATTTTGCGGTCCGCCTGGATGGTGGCAGAGTCGACCTCATGGTTTAGAGTTTTGGCATGAGCACGGAGTGTGGAGTTTTAACTTTGGTCGCTAATTGCCTCCGGCGCTTAGCAGCCGACCTCACCGCTACTACAAGCCTTGAATTAATTGCAAAGGCGAAGCCCGACTGGTTTATCTCAGTGGCTCAAGTTCTTCTGAGAAGTGAGTTCATCCTATGATAAATGAACGAAAATCCTAGCATCTCGCTTTTGAATCCTTGAATCCAGCTTACAGGATGATCGGCTTAGTTACGAAAATATGATTCACACATAACTCACTGGACTTCTACCGTGAGCGCGGGCTGTACTTTATCGACGCTGACGGAGAAGACGACATTTCCGCCTACGCTTGATATTACTGCGCATGATCTTGCCAAGGAGATGCTCAGCTGGCCGGCCCATTCGTAGCTCGGGTTCTGACTCCGGTGCAAAGTTTTCAATACTATAGAATACAATTCATTAACCTTTCTTCGTTCTGCCGTTTTCCCAGGTGATGAGTCGCGTCACAATGTATTGAACGCCACTCACCGCTCCATGCTTATACATATTACGACGTGGCTAATTCAGGCCTTTCATCCACAGGGGCTATAAGTTTCTGTCTGTCAGTGATACCTCTAGTTGACCTTTCTGGCGGTAGTGAGTGTTCACGCTAGTATCAATAATCCTTACCATTGACAGAATTTTCGGACGGCAGGCGATGTGGTTCGACTGTATCACTGGTATCCTTCCTCAGCTATTCGGTCTGCAGTGCTCGTTCTATCCGCACTAGTAATTATAAATGCCGTTAGACGGGTCACTCACGATCGCTTCGAGGGGTATTTTCAGCAGTTCCTGGTCATACACGCTGCTCGTGCCGAGGTCGCCGCAGCTTTCAGGTGCTCGCGAATAACATCGACAAATTCGATCGTGACGCAGATGGGCCGGCCGTCTGAACGAATAGCAACCAATGGCAGTTTATCAAGAGACATTGTAGACTGATCCCATCGTCGTGATATCCTGCAAATAAGGTCATTTTCAGAGCTTAATCAGTTAAGGACTGTGGTTCTAGGTTGGGACAAAATGAGCTGGCTACGCTTGGTATATATGCTTCTAATAGACTCCACCGAAGTAGGACATGGCTAAGCAAACATTCATTACGCCACTCGACTGGAAAAAGTTCACTCTCTATCGACCTTCTCCCCGCCGAGGTCCAAAACTCCCCTTTCTTGGAAACGCACTCCGGCTCAGCTCAGCTGAGCCATGGTTGACTCACGGAGAATGGCAGAAAATATACAGTACGTCAACTTTGCGGATCATCCACATTTTCATTCGGGACAGGTGAAATCATGTAGTTCAGTTGTTGAGTCGAGTTTACATCGTTGTCAACTCGGAGATGGCGTCTATCCCGACCGTCCGGTGATTTGTACCTCCGCTGTGAGTGATGCGACCTATCTCACTCAAGTTAGCATGTCCAATGTGATCCTCGTAGCCTTGGGTCGGAATACAACACAGGTTAAATGCGCAATGGTGACACTTGGAAGATTCACTAGAAAATGTTTGGTGAGAACCTCCAATAATATGATCCCCAGATGCCACGAGTCACTAACTGCACAAGCAGGAACTCCACTGTTGCATTCCCTAGAATGCTTTGACAATCCTAAGAACGTAAGCATAGTTCCTGACGATAATTGTTCTTAGTCAGGTTCGCCGTATCTGTCATCATGTCCATCACCTACGGCTACGATGTCATTCAGAAAGATGATCTTTTTGTGGGGCCGACCGAAGAGACGACCAGGACCGCTACCTGTGCGATGTCTGAGAGAGCTACCGTGCTCAATGATTTTTCCTTGGTGTAAGTCATGGTCCAAGACCAGGTTTAGCTTTCTGTCTGATACACTAACGTAACAGCGTCCGACTATAGGCCCGCCGATATCGGAGCGAGCTAAACCGCTACAGCTAGAAAGCGGTCTTTACTGGACGATTGCTTGACGTAGCGGTAGTTGATCGCCGCTCTCGGATAACATCACGATTCTGGCTGGTGTAATGATGGCGGTGCGTGTCCGACTACGCCGGCAGATGTCAGGCTAGAAACTGGCATTCAACCTCGGGCTTGGCACTACTCCCAGGTTGTTCCTACGCACCACGTTTGTTAAGGATTGATTCCCTGTGACTACAACCCATTGTAAACGATCTATGTACAATCCCAGCAATACAATAATTACAGCAC
>JBBPTU010001253.1:0-13565 GCA_038094295.1 Tylopilus aff. beelii
GAATACATCATGTATCTTCCACGTCGGGGGAAGCGTGAGTCGGTAATTAAGCTTACTGAGCACTTGTGTGATTTCGAATGGTCCGACCCTTTTTGGGCTTAATTTGCGATGGGCGAATTTGATTCGAAGGTCCTTTGCTTCCAGCCATACTTTCTCTCCCACCTTCCACCCCTTGAACTTCGAGTTTACTTGTTCCCTCATATCTTGTTGGGCCTTTTGATGAGCAGCTAGCGCCTCGATTCGCGTGTGGTCCAAGTTTGTCATTTGTTGTTCTAGGGCTGGGAGGAAGGTGGTCTTTAGGAGAGGTGGGTACACTTGTGGTTCGTATCCCATCATCAAAGAGAACGGAGAGGCATTAGTGATGGAGTGAGCGGCAGAGTTGTGTGAGAATTCTGCCATGGGGAGGATTTCGCTCCACGTTGTCGGGGCGTTTCCACAGAAAATCCGTAGATAGGTCTCCAATTCTTGGTTTACTCGTTCAGTTTCTCCATTGGTCTGAGGGTGGTAAGCGGTGGATAGCACTACATCGTATTCCAAGAGTCGGGCTAGTTCTTTGGTGAAGGCAGACACAAAATGTATTCCCTGATCCGAGATGCACTTGTCATGTAGCCCGAACCTGGGAAATACATGCTTGAAAAACAGGGCCGCAACGTCTGCTGCCGTAGCGTTTTTGGTGCAAGGTACGAAAATTACCCCCTTCGTAAGACCATGGTTGACCACAACCATGACGGAGTCGAAACCCCTCGAAAGGGGAAGGTCCGTGATGAGATCCACCGAAACCTGTTGGAAGGGCCGAGACGCTGTGGAAGAAATAGGAGCGAGGCCCGGGGCCGTCGGGTGGGTGTTTACTTTGTTGGCTTGGCACACAAAACATCCCTGGACGAAGCGTCGAACCTGGGATGCCAAGCCCGGCCACCAGTAATCGCGAGATACCCGGGCTAAGGTGCGGAAGCGACCTTCATGACCCCCTGCAGGAGAGGAGTGAAGTTGAGCAAGGAGCTCTTGGCGAGCAGGCTCAGGGACATAAAGTCTTCCCTTGAAATACAGGGCTCCGTCGATAAACGACCAGTCTGCTGGGTCCATACGGGGAAGGAAGGGGGCTTCTGACGAGATAGCCGAGAGGGCTTGCAACACGAGAGGGTCCAACTGGGTAGAGGAAGCGATCTTCATAGCTGGGGCAACGTCGAGTTGGCGAATGAATGCCGTAGGTGGCAGGAAAACGATGTCCGTGTTGTCCTGAGAGACATCTACATCATCCTTTCGAGAGAGAGCGTCGGCAGGGCCCATCTCAGTGCCAGGGAGGGCTGTCCAAATAAGGTCGAAATCCTGTAGGAACATCTGCCATCTGGCCTGTCTTCGAGACAAGGCATGGGGGTGCTTGAAGTAAGTGAGGTTGCGATGGTCGGTAAGGACCGTGACAGGATGGAGGGTCCCTGTTAGGTAATGTTTCCATTCTCCTAACGCCAAAATGACTGCTAACATTTCCCTATCGTAGATGTCGTAATTCCGCTCCGCAGAGCCAAAGGTCTTTGAAAAGTAGGCACAGGGGTGAAGGTCTCCAGCCCCGTCTTTCTGCATTAGGACTGCTCCCGCGGCAATCAAAGAGGCGTCGGTCATGACCGTAAACGGTTTAGAAGTATCGGGATAGTGCAGGATCGGGCGGGTGAGAAATAATGCTTTTAAGCGGTCGAACACTTCTTGGCAAGCGGTGGTCCACAACCAGGTCTTCCCTTTCTTGGTGAGGTCGTGCAGCGGCCGCGCGAGGTCCAAGAATCCAGAAATAAACTTTCGATAGAAGTTGCAGAAGCCGATGAAGGATCGCACGGCTTTGACCGAGGTGGGGGGTTGCCAATTTTCGATCGCGGAAAGTTTGGTGGGGTCCATTTTTATTTCCCCTTTCTTTACTACCATCCCTAGGTACTCGACCTCAGGGACGTTGAAGCTACACTTTTCTAGCTTGAGATATAGCTTGTGCTCATGCATTCGTTGGAGTACTGCTCTGGTTCGCTTGTCTTGGTCTTCCTGATTGTCTGAGTGGATTAGGAGGTCGACCATGTAGATGATTAGCCATCCCTCAGCAATCATATCTCCAAATACGTGATCCATCAGGGCCTGGAAGGTTGCTGGGGAATTACAGAGGCCAAAGAACATGACCGTCGGTTCAAAGAGGCCAAAAGGGGTAACAAATGCGGCTTTCCATCGGTCTTCCGGGCGGATGAGTACGTTGTTGTATCCCCATCGTACGTCCATTTTAGTAAAGATCGAGGAATCTTTAAGCTTGTCGACAAGGTCCGAGATTAACGGGAGCGGGTAGGCATTCTTCACCGTTCCTGAGTTTATGTGTCGGTAGTCTTGACAGGGATGGAGTTTGCCATCTTTTTTAGGGATGAAGAAGAATGGTGATGCTTGTGGGGACTTGGAGGGGACAATCTTCCCACTTTTCAGGTGTTCGTCCACGAATTCTCTGCACACTTGGGTCTCTTGTGGGTTCAACGGGTACGACTTGGCTCGCTTTGGAATGAAGTCCTTGGTTAGCTCAATGGCGTGGTCAAAGATCCTGTTTGGGGGCAATTCCCCTTGCGGGGGCTCTTCGAAGACCTCTCGATAGGCCTTGTACACTGGGGGCAAGACAATCTTCTTTTTCTCGCTGGCAGCTGCTAGTGTAGTGGACACCATCGTTCTTCGTATAGGATAGGCCTTAGTGGCCTCGTAATCCAGTTTCTTCTTCCACAGCTTGGCGATCTTTGCGTCTGGGTCCATCCCTAGGTAGCACATGAGGTATCGTTGGGTGATCGCTTTTGGGGAATCGTGCTGAAGTTTTGGGGGAGTGTTAGGAAGTTCCACCTTCCCGGTGCTCCAATCGATCAGGGGATTCTTCTCCCGTAGCCATGGAAGTCCTAGAATTAGGCTTTCTTTTCCGCAATCGATCACCATAAATGTTCGGGTCTGTTCCTTTTCCCCGATCCATAACGTCAATGCGACCTGATGCCATATGAGCCCGTTGTTGTTTGTGGTTCCATCCACGTTGCTTGCTCTTAATGGGGTTTTTAGCCACTCTTTTCTCCATCTGGCTTTGTTTACTAGATGCCGGTCGATAAAGCATCCAGTTGCACCGCTATCTATCAGTGTGAGTTTGTCGACGATTTTGCCCATAGTACCAGCATAGAGGGAAGTGGGGATTCTCATTGACTTTGACTTGGTACTTGTTACAATTACAGGCGCTATCCTGGGAAGCAAAGACGTCGATCCTTCCTTCCCCTTCAAAAATCCTCTTGGACCGTTACGTTCTTTACGGCCTCCTCTTCGTCACTTCCTTCTGTTTCTTCGTTGTGCTTCTGATAGCAGATCCTGAGGGTCTTGATCGCCGTTTCTTCGGAGATCCCTTGTTCCTTCATGAATTTTCCCATTGGGAACTCCTTCGTCTCGGTGGCCCTGACCTGGTTTCGGGTATTCCCGCCGTTGCACCGGTTCCAGGGTCCTTTCCTGCTTACAAAGCATTCCGTAGTGGGTTGTGGGTGGTTCCTGGTAGAGCATCTGGGCTTTCGGCAAATAAAGCATAACCCTTTTGCGAAGCATTCTGACCTTTCATCAGGGGTGAGGTGAATGGCGTCCACGTCCATTTGGTAAGGGTCTTTGTCATTGTGGTGTCTCCTGATTGACGGCATCCATCCCGACCCTCCGCCTCGGTCGTATTTGTTTTGTTCTGCAAGGTTGTAGAATTCTCCAGCCCTATCCAGCCACTCTTTCATGGTTTTCGGTTGTGGGACGACTAGGGCCATGGCTTTGGCAGTATCTAAATCTACCGCCTTTCGTAAGATTCTAAAGACGCTGTTTGTTAACGCGATAGCACAGTGTGAGGTCCACTACTAGAAGGGCAAAGGCGTATCCTACACTTCGGATAGCATGGAGGATGATGAAGGTGATTAAGGCACGACCTGGGTCCTGTCCTGGAGCCACGGTGGTTCTCGCTTTGGTAAAGCGGCGTGAGTGAGTTGCGCAATGTATTGTGTAGATCTAACTAAAGTACATGAGCGCTGATAGTGGCGCTTTTATATGTAACTATGAAGGGGATGGGAAACTACTGCCAATGTAAGGAGAATTGGCAGGGGGAGGGAGAGCGTCCAGGAATGTACTAACTACAAGCTCCATCCGAAGGCGATGCGAGCGGAGATGAAGAGATAAGAAGGAAGACATACTGCGGACTGCGGAAGGCAGTGGACGCTTTTATAGAGTCCATATGACGGTGTACAGGATAAGATCAGATCGAAACAAGAAAGGAAAGGAAGGCGATGCACAGAAAACAGGTACCCCACTATTCTGTGGTTGGGCTTCCCACGCTCGAATCCCCCATGGGATATACGAGGTACAAGTCCCGGTCTGAGGTACTGAGGAGTCCCGCTTGGACGAAGGCTTCAGTAGCACGATCGATGGTGCGATGTAACTCAGCGTATCGCCTCTCGATCTCCTCCCAGCCCGTAACACCGTTGATGTCCTTCATCTTGGCTCTCCCAGCTTCTAGTTCGAAGACCATTCTGAATCGGTGAAAATCTCCTCTAAACTTCCTGATGTCCATGGTGTGTAGAGCATTGCGGGCGCGTTGTTCCATAGAGGCCGGGCAGAAGGTGGTGAGGAAGCTTTCGGATACGTCTTTGAAGGTGATCTTCTTTCCCTCTTTATCGTTACCGTACATCTTATCGTACCATCCTTCGGCAAAGGCTCATCCCTGCCCCTTACTCATTCGGTTTAGGAAGGTGATGGTGCACTGCTTGTCCCCCCTGGTGGTGTCGTGGTCGAAGATTTGGGGGTTGGCGTCGAAGTACGCGCGCATCTGGTTATGCCATCGGTTGGCATCCTCTGTCTCTCCTGAGAAGCCATCGGGGAGAGCAGCTTTGTTTTCCTTTGTTTCGTCTGCCATTGCTCTGTCGATTGCTCTCGCTGTTCTCTCGTGAATTTGGGCAAGGGTATCTGGAGAATATCTTTCCGGTTCTCCACCAAAGAGATCAAAGCGTTCTTCACCCTCCTCCAAATGGGGGTTTTTGGGTTCGTACAAGCGGGGTGGGGGGTCGGCGAGTTCCTCAGTGTCCACGCGGATCTGGGGGTCTGATTCTTCTTCTTCGTAATCACTGGGTACAGGGTCGGTGGTTGATTCTTCAGTTCATTGAGGAATAGAAAATTCTGCAGTAGAGACAGATGTATCGACTGCGATCTGTGGTTCAGGGGAACTTCCAGATCTGAGATGGGTAGGGGGTCTTAGTGATCTGAAGATGGATCCGGTTTGAGTCGAGGTGCCAGGTATGCGCCTGCTTCGCGGCGTTGAGCGACTTGTCACAGGGTTCATATGAGGAACCACCGGGTTGGTAGATGTAGGGCAAGGGCGCGAGGAGGTAGGGGTCTGGGAAGTGTCGTTGGAGGAAGAGTCGTCTGGGGGGCTTTGGAAGGACGTGGTGGTGGGGGAGGGCTCCAAACTTAAGAGTTGGAGCCAGGGGAAGAGTTTGATCTTTTGTTACGATACGCATCCTGTCGGTCTCATCTCCTTTGTTCGTCGAGTAACGAACAGTAAATGTAGAGTATGACGAGTAGAGCCTGGTAGAGGAAGTCCAGGTTGGCAATGGTCTCGCTGGAAGAACCTATCTTTCCAGCGGATGAGATGAGAACGCAGGATTGATTGCATAGATGAAACTAGGGTACAAGGCGCTATTCTGGGGTATTTATACGTAAGTATGTGAAGGGATGGGAAAACGTAGTCATAACAAGAGATATGACTAAGGAGAGGATCAGCATCCATGGGAAGACTAGATGAATGACATGAGAGTGGTTCCCACATCTATGGGAAAGCATGTTAGGTAAGTGGGAATGTTTAAATAGAGTCCGTATGGTGGTGTACAGGATGAAGTAATCGAGAATAGAGATTGCGGCAGGGGCCTGCGTGAAACATGGAGTGAAGAAGAGAAAAGCAATCGAACCAACCATGGAGTCACCTTAGGATCTCCTCGTCCGTAGCAAAGTGGTCCTCGATGGCGTCCCAGGGGAAGTCACCTCCAGGTAGTACTTCATTGTCGACATACTCGACGACTCCTTGGTAGAGGCCATTAATAACAGCCTCTTGAAGTGCGAAGTGGAGGTCCTCCTGATGGCACACCATATTGGTCCAAACCGTAACAATTACCAACCAGCCTTCTGTGATGAGATCCCCGAAGATGCTATCCATGAGTGCCTGAAATGTAGCCAGGGAATTACAGAGGCCAAAGAACATGACTGTGGGTTTGAACAGTCCGAACGGGGTGCTAAACATGGCTTTCCACCAGTCGCTAGGCTTAATCTGGACATTGTTGTACCCCCTTCATACGTCCATTTTGGTAAAGATGGACAACGCTTTAAGTTTGTCGACAAGGTCAGAGATTAAGGGAAGGGGGTAGGCGTTCTTAATGGTCCTGGAGTTCAGATGTTGATAGTCCTGGCATGGTCATAGCTTCCCATCCTTCTTTGGAACGAAGAAAAAAGGGGAGGCTTGTGGGGATTTTGAAGCAGTAATTTTCCCACTCATCAAATGTTTGTCTACGAAATCCCTACAGGCTTTTTGTTCTTCGGGGTTTAACGGGTAGGCCTTCGCTCATCTCGGGACAAAATTGGGGGTTAAATCGATAGCATGATCAAATTCTCTGGATGGGGGTAATTCCCCGATTGGCGGATCTAGAAACACCTTTTGATATTCTTTGTAGGCTTCAGGAAGGTCTACTTTGGTTTTTGCAGTTTCGGCTGCTATTTTGGTGGAGATGGTCACCTTTCTTATCGGGTATGCTTTCGTGGCTTCGTGATCTAATTTCTTTTTCCACCATTTGGTGATCCTAGTGTCCAGGTCCATTCCCAGGTATCTAACTAGGTACTGCTGCATTACTGCTTTCGGCAAGTCATGCCGTAGTTTCAGGGGGGAAGTGAGTAAGACTTTCCCAGTGGCCCAGTTAATGATAGGGTTCTGTTCTCGTAACCAGGGGAGTCCTAGGATGACGTCTTCTTTTCCACAGTTGATGACGAGGAAGGTTTGCGGGCATTCCTGATCCCCTATCCATATTTGGAGGGTGACAGAGAACTGTATTAGGCCATTTTGGTTGATGGTTCCGTCCACGTTGCTTGCTTTTACAGGTCATGTAAGGTGTTTCTTCGGCCACTTCATGTGAGCGACGAGCTGGTGGTCAATAAAACATCCGGTAGCCCTGCTATCTATGAGGGCCTTTCTTTCAGCGATTTGTCCTGTTGTCCCAGAGTATAGTGAGAGGGGGATATGCATTGACTGGGACTTCTTATCAGTTACAAATACAGGAGCGATTCTGGGAAGTGAAGACACTGATCCTTCCTTCCCTTCTAAAAACCCTCATCTAGGGTAAGCCGGTTGACGGCCATTTCTCCGTCAGTTTCTTCCTCTTCATCCAAGTCTCCGGACGGCTTAGAATAGCAGATTTGCAGGGTCTCTAGTGCAGCTTTTTCAGAGACCCCATGCTTTCAGGTAAACTTTCCCAATGGGGTATCAGCTACTTCCGTGGCCCTGACTTCTTGTTGAGGCAGGTTCCTGTTGCATTCCTTCCAGGCGGCCTTCCCCTTTTTATGGTTCCTAGCAGAGCACCCTTTCTTTTTACAAATGAAACACAGCCCTTTTGCGAAGCATTCGGCTCGCTCATCTGGGGTAAGGCAAACAGGATCTACGTCCATAGTGTCGGGGTCCCTTTTTCTATGGGTTTCAGAGGGGCAAGAGTAGGTAGAGTGTCCTCCCTTCCTTCAGCGGTCATGCTTATACTGGAGGTCCCTGTCGTAGAATTCTCCTGCTTTGTCCAGCCATTCCCAAGCTGTTTTGGGTTCCTCGTTTACCCCAGACATTTTCTGTGCTAATTCCAGAGACACTGCCCCTCAGAGGATCCTTTTGATGTCGTCCTGGTCATCCATCTGGGATCTTGCTAGATCTAGTTCAAACACCGTTCTAAACTCCCGGAAATCCCCTCGGAAGTCGCTCATGCTGATAGTATCTAGGGCGTTTCTTGCCTCCTGTTTGATAGAGAGGGGAGAGAAAAGTGCCAGGAAGTCTTTTGACACTTTGGTAAACGTGATGTCTTCTTCCTTCACATTGGTGTCCTGGATATGGTCATACCAGCTCTCGGTGAACGCCATACCTCGTCCTTTGTTCATACGGTTAAGGAGCGTGATAACCATTTGCTGCTCATTTGGGGTGTCTTTGGTTCCGAAGATGGCGGGATTGACCGAGAAGTAGGCTCGCATCTGTGACATCCATCTGCAAGCATCCTTGGCATTACCAGAAAAGGAATCTGGTAGAGCCGCTTTGTTCTCCTTAAAGGATGTGGCATCATTGGCATCTCCTGCATCTGCCATCCTGGTGTAGCTTCTGGGGTTGCATAGAGCGTCTCGTAAGGCGGTAACAATGGGGTTCTGGGAGGGGGAATGGGCATGGGCATCAAAGTCTGGATCTGGTCCAAAAAGGTTAAATGGCTCTTCGTCTGATGGTACGTAAGATTCCTTCAGTGGGTCCGGCAAAGGTTCCGTATCCACATGAATAGGGACTTCCTCGTCGTTCGGGGATAGGGATTTTGGGGTCGGGTGGCTGGAGGGGAGGGGGGAGCCACCAGGAGTGGGTTGAGTTCTCCCAGCTTCGAGTAGGGGGGGTTGTTGGGAGCTTCTAGATGTACTTCAGGCTCTCCAACATTCTGGTCCTACAGGGAGGTGTGTGATGGGGATTTGAGGGGTTCCACCTGATAGAGGCGTGCGTCCATCCTGAATATGATGTGACGAAGATGGGTGAGGAGGAACTGCCGCATGCAAGGGTGCTCTTCGAGAAGGTGGGGGTGGAGGGGGAGTATTGGAGTCAGAGCTGTCTGGGGCCCAGTAGGAAGTCATTGTGGTGTAGGTACGGCTCCAAATGTATTAGTTGGAGCCAGGGGACAAGTTAGATCTTTTGTTAATGCGATAGCGTGTTACTACTTCGTTGATCAAGAGGGCGAGGGCTTGCGCAAAGATCCGGAGTGAATAAGTGAAGGTGAGAGCTACAAGGACACAAGTATGGCAATTTCAGGCCAGGGTGAAGGTCTCACTCACTTGAGTGGCATGAGTAAGTTATGCTGGTGGTTGCGTAGATCTAACTAAAGTACATGGGCGCTGACAGTGGTGCTGTCATACGTAACTATGAAGGGGATGGGAAAACTACTACCAATATAAGGAGAATTGGCAGGGGGAGGTGGAGCATCCGAGAAAGTACTAACTACAAGCTCCATCCGAAGGTGATGCAAGCAAAAATGGAAGAGATAAGACAGAAGACATACTGTGGACTGCACAAGGCAGTGTGCTTCTACTGAGTCCATATGGTGGTGCACAAGATAAGATCAGATTGGAGAACAAAAGCAGACGGAAAGCAATGCAGGGAAAAACAGGTACCCAGCTACTCCGTGGTTGGGTTTCCCACGTCCGAATCGCTCATCGGATATACCAGGTACATGTCCCAGTCTAGGGTGGAGAGAAGTCCTGCAGTGACGAACACTTCAGTAGCATGGTCAATGGTGCGATGCAACTCAGTGCATCGCGCTTCAATCTCTTCCCAGCCCGTAACAGAAGTCCTTTCAGTGTCTTGTTTGATAGTCCTTCAACACCTTCTTCGTGTGTGACAGGTTCCCAGCAGGTTCCCACGAATCTTCCGATGGGGCATAGCCTTTCCAGGCCACCAAGTATTCAGTTCATCTTCCTATTCTCCAGTGGCGTTTAATGGTTTCAACTTCGTACTCTGCTTCTCCGTCTACCAACTGAGGTGGTGGCGTGGGGAAGCTAGGGCCATGTTCCTGGGTAGTTATGGCAGGGGATAGTTTGGAGGCATGGAATACATCATGAATTTTCCACATGGAGGGAATTGTGATCCTATAGCTCAATCGGCTGAGGACCTGGGTGATCTCAAAGGGGCCAACCCGCTTCGGGGCTAGTTTCTGATTTCTGTACTTGGTTCAGAGGTCTCTAGCTTCGAGCCAGACCTTAGTTCCTACTTTCCATCCCTTGAAACGAGAGGCCACTTGCTCCCTCATGTCCTGTTGGGCTTTATGATGCACTGCTAGTGCTTCCTTCCAGGCTTCTTCCATTAATCTGGCTCGACTTTCCAGGGCGGGGAGGAAGGTGCTTTTTGACAACGGGGGGTATGCTTGTGGTTCATATCCCATCATAAGGGAGTACGGAGTTACGTTGGTGGTGGAGTGGGTTGCAGAGTTGTGTGAGAATTCGGCCAGTGGAAGGATTGCCACCCATTCCTCAGGTTTGTTTCCACAAAACATGCGTAGGTAAGTTTCGAGCTCTTGATTTACCTGCTCGGTCTCTCCATCTGTCTGAGGGTGGTAAGCAGTGGACAGGGCTATGTCATAATGGAGGAGTTGTGCCAGTTCCTTGGCGAAGGCCGACGTGAACGGGGGTCCCCGATCGGAGATGCACTTGTTGTGGAGTTCGAAGCGTGGGAAAATAAAGCGGAAAAACAGGTCTGCTACACCCTCTGCGCTGATCATTTTGGAGCAAGGGCAGAAAATTACCCCCTTCGTAAGGCCCTGGTCAACCACGACCAGAATGGAGTCATGGCCATGGGAGGGCAGGAGGTCAGTGATGAGATCCATCGAGATCTGCTGAAAGGGGCAGGATGCGAGGGAAGGGATGGGGGACAGCCCTGGGGCAGTGGGGTGGGTGTTGACTTTCACAGCTTGGCAAACGGCACATCCGGCGACATAGTTGTGGACATGGGTTGTGAGGCCGGGCCACCAGTAGTCCCGGGAGACCCTGTGAAGGGTACGAAAATGGCCCTCGTGGCCACCCGCGGGGGAGTAATGGAGTTCACAGAGCATGGGCTGGTTCTGGGACATAAAGACATCCCTCAAAATAGAGAGAGCCCTCGGTAAAGGCCCAGTCATCATGATGGGAATGGGGAAGAATGGGAGAGTGGTCCTGCAAGGCCTGGAGGGCGTGGAGGACTAATGGGTCAGTGGAGGTGGATGATGCAATCTTGTCGGCGATAGCAATGTCGATCATGTGGACGAAGGCCTCGGGTGGCAGGAAGGTGATGTGGCAGTTGTAGTGGGAGGTGTCTATGTCATGCTTCTGAGAGAGGGCGTCGGCGGGACCCATGGTGGTGCCCAGGAGGGCCTTCCAAATAAGGTCAAAGTCCTGCAGGAACATCTGCCACCGGGCCTGGCAGCGAGAGAGGTCCTGGGGGTGTTTAAAGTAGGTGAGGTTACGGTGGTCTGTAAGGATTGTCACCGGGTGGGCAGTGCTGGTCAGGTAATGACGCCATTCGTGTAGTGCCAGGATGACGGCGAGCATTTCCCTGTCATAGATGTCGTAATTTCGTTCGGCTGAGCCAAAGGTCTTGGAGAAATAAGCGCAGGGATGAACGTCACCAGCAGCATCATGCTGCATTAAGACACCCCTGGCTGTGACCAGTGAGGCGTCTGTCATCACGGTAAATGGCTTAGCCATGTCAGGGTAATGGAGGACAGGGGCCTTCAGAAATTCCTGCTTCAGGGCCAAGAAGGCGTGTTGATGGGTTGGGGTCCACTCCCACGGGGCACCCTTCTTAGTTAGAGAATGAAGAGGGTGGACGATATCCAAGAATCCGGGTATGAACTTCCTGTAAAAGTTATAGAACCCAATAAAGGATCGCACTGCCTTGACTGAGGAGGGGGGTTGCCACTGCTCGATGGCGGTCAGTTTGATTGGATCCATAAGGACTGCTCCCTTCTTTACAATCATGCCAAGATACTCGACCTCTGGTACATTAAAGCTGCATTTCTCCAGCTTGAGATAGAGTTTATGCTCCTGAAATCATGCCAAGACCTGTTTTGTGCATTGGTCATGGGTTTCCTGATCGGCCGAGTGGATCAGGAGGTCGTCCATATAGATTACTAACCACCCCTCAGCAATAAGGTCTCCAAAGATACTATCCATCAAGGCCTGGAACGTGGCTGGGGAGTTGCAGAGGCCAAAGAACATAACCATGGGTTCGAATAGTCCAAAAGGGGTATTGAATGCTGCCTTCCATCGGTCATTGGGTTTTATCTGTACATTGTTATATCCCCATCTGATGACCATCTTGGTGAATATAGAAGACGCCTTCAGCTTATCTACAAGGTCTGAGATGAGTGGGAGGGGATATGCATTCTTTATTGTTCCAGAGTTGAGGTGGTGGTAGTCCTGGCAAGGGCACAACTTCCCATCCTTTTTGGGAATGAAGAAGAAGGGGGAAGCCTGTGGGGATTTTGATGCTGTGATCTTCCCGCTTCTCAGATGTTCATCAACAAAATCCCTGCATGCTTTTTGTTCCTTGGGGTTCAGGGGGTAGGCTTTGGCTTGTTGTGGGGTGAAGTCGGGCAAGAGATCAATGGTGTGATCAAATTCCCTGGTTGGGGGAAGCTCCCCGAGCGGTGGGTCCAGAAAAACTGCTTGGTATTCCTTGTATTCTTTCAGCAGTGTCACTTCCAGTTTAGTGGTATCTGCGGCAATTTTGGTGGAGATAGTGGTCTTCCTTACAGGGTAAGCCTTAGCAGCCTCGTGGTCCAGCTTCTTCTTCCACCACTTGGTGATCCGTGCATCGGGATCCATTCCTAGATATCTGACTAGGTACCGTTGTGTGACTGCTTTGGGAGAATTATGTTGTAACTTCGGGGGTGAGGTGAGCAGCACTTTCCCAGTCGCCCAGTTAATGATGGGGTTCTGTTCATGAAGCCAAGGCAGTCCTAAAATGATGTCTTCCTTTCCGCAGTTAATGACAAGGAAGGTTTGTGGACATTCCCAGTCCCCTATCCATATCTGGAGGGTGATGGAGAACCTTATTAACCCGTTCTGGTTGATGGTCCCATCCACATTACTGGCCTTTACTGGTCTGGTTAGGCGCTTCTTTGGCCACTTCATGTGGGCGACGAGTTGGTGGTCAATAAAACATCTGGTTGCCCCACTGTCGATGAGGGCCTTTCTTTCAGCGATTTGTTCTGTAGTTCCAGTATATGGTGAGAGGGGAATGTGCATTGACTGGGACTTCTTATTGGTTACAAATACAGGAGCGATTCTGGGAAGTGAAGACGCTGATCCTTCCTTCCCTTCTAAAAACCCTTGTCCAGGGTTAGCCTATTAACGGCCTCTTCTTTGTCAGAAAATTCTTCTCCTTCACAGTCATCCGATGGCTTTGAATAGCAGATCTGTAGGGTCTCCAGTGCAGCTTTCTCTGAGACCTTATACTTTTTTGCAAATTGCCCAAGTGGGGTATTGTTGACAACCGTGGCCCTTACATCCTGACAGGAGGGGTTCCTGTTCCTTTCCTTCCAGGGGGCCTTCCCTTTCTTATGGTTCCTGGCGGAGCACCCTTTCTTTTTACAGACGAAGCATATCCCTTTAGCGAAGCATTCTGTGTGTTCATTGGGGGTAAGGCGGATGGCATCTACGTCCATGGCATCAGGGTCCCTCCTTTTGTGGTTCTCTTGGGGTCGGTGGTAAAACAAGTGTCCTCCCTTTCGTCTCCTGTCGTGTTTGTACTGGAGGTCTCTGTCATAGAA